>OZ024822.1:21550562-21643255 GCA_964016985.1 Anodontia alba | reverse complement strand
ATGGCCGCTAGGGGGCGGGGCATATTTTTCCGAAATATCTGTATAGAAAACTTTAAAAATCTTCTCTTAAGAAACCGTTAATCGAGTTCAGTGTAACTTGGCAGGAATGTTGCTTTGGTGATCCTCTACCAAGATTTTCACACCCTCGTGATACGTCAAAAAATATGGCCGCCAGAGGCGGGGCTTATTTTTCGTATGTGTCTGTATAGAAAACTTTAAAATTCTTCTTGTCAGTAACACCTGACTGATTTCAATATTACTTGGCAGGAATGTTGCTTTGGTGATCCTCTACCAAGATTGTTCAAGCAATCATGATTCGTCAAAAAACATGGCTGTTAGGAGTGGGGCTTATTTTCCTATATATCTAAATAGAAAAATCTTCTTGTCAGAAACCACTAAACCGATTTCAATGTAACTTGGCAGGAATGTTCCGATGGTGACCCTCTACCAAGTTTATTCAAGCAGTCATGATTCGTCAAAAAACATGGCCGTTAGGGGCGTGGGGCTTATTTCCCTATGTAGCTATATAAAACATTTTAAAAATCTTTTTGTCAGAAACCACTGGACCGATTTCAATATATCTTGGCAGAATTGTTTCCTTTGGTGATCCTCTTTCAAGATTCAGTTCAAGCCATCATGATGCATGAAAAAAAAAAAACATGGCCGCTGGGAGCAGGGCTATAAAATTTATACAAAAATCTTAGTAAACTTGGCTGAAACTTCAACAGTAAGTCTCCAAAGCTGTTTGCTCAGGTGAGCGATATAGGACCATCATTGTCCTCTTGTTAATTTTAATGTGTATAAATATACGGTAAGTGTCAAAAAAGGTTAGATTTTTCCAGCTGTTTTTCTGATATACATGTAAAGTTATCCAAAGTTTTAGACCTAAGTAAACTATTTGGTTTTCTTTTCTTTCCATCGTAGTTTGAGTGTTTAAAAAAAACAAAACAACAACATGATTTTAACCCAAAATTCGCAATTATGTTGAATGTATTTTCTTTTTCAAAATTAATGAGAACGGTGAAGAATCACAGTTGCAGTAAATTTCTCAAAACAGTCTGGTATTTTTTATAAAGTCATGGACGGGAGAATACATTTCTTAAATGTGGCCCCAAATTATCGCTTTTACCGCAATGCAAGTAGTTTGTCGCATAAAATCTACTATGTATACTATCATTTTATATCATTAATCATCTATTTGCTATAAAAAAATAAATAAATAAAAAACATCTGCATTATCTCCACCTGTGCTAAAGTTGATCCTTAGTACCTCTTCGTTTGTCTTCTAAACCTTCCAACCCTGTAGACAGATACTTTTGCAAACATTGTAGATCTAAATGAGACGGTTCACAACAAGCCGTCTATTCAGGATCCGCACTGTTTGTCATCCTGTTATTAATTTTACTCATAACCCTTTTTTAATATGGGTCTGCCAACTGCAAAGATAAAAAAAGCCATTTTAGAAACAGGGTTGAAATGGTTCAATATTCAATAATAGTTCGTTTTGCTTTCGACGAAGTGTTGTCTTTAGTAAATTTTTATCCGGCGCCCTGGAAGGGCCATGTTCAGACTATTACATTTTCTGGCTATCTCCGTACAGGTCATCAATAACTCTTAGTGTTTTTAAAGGTTGAACGGAGATTTGTTCGCTTAAAACAGAAATATCTCAATTTTTTTTTACTCAAAACAATTCGTGTATACCGTATTTAGCCTAGTATTGATACACACATGCCGGCACAATCAGCGTCGACTCCGAACAGACGGGCCTTTTACAGTTTCTGATCAAGGACTACACTGTTTACCCCTTACACAACAGTTTACAGGGGGGGCGTTTGCCAAACTAAATACCATATTATGACAAGCCATTTTGCTGTAACTATAAACCTTATTAAACTACTAAACAATTAGTTCCCTGCTATCGCTGAAATGCTAAGCTCTGCATTCAAACATATTAGACATATACGCCATGTTGAGTATAAATAGCGAAAACATTTTATAAATAAATTCGTATACTGTCTACGTGGGTCGACTTTTTTTTAATTTCAGCGTAAATCCTAATCATTTCTAGAGGTCTACAGAATTTCAGGCAACCGCCCGCATCACAAGTCAGCAGGTAGAAAATGGACTCAAAAATCTGAGGACATATCTATAAAGGGTTAAGGTGTCCTAATATTTAGTGTAAGTACGGATGTATAAGGCTCCACTTACGTATATATAATCATAATGGCATCCATGCGATAGTTCAATGTTCATTCTCATAAACTTTAACAATATTATGTTGTTTTTATTTCCTATGATTGTCCACAGACAATCGAGATTATTTTCATAGAACAGGTCTGTCGAACCTGGACGATGGTGAATGATTACATGCACAAGCTTGGAATAGATGCGTCCTTGCAAAGCGGTTAGTATTTTTCCATACCCTCGGGAGAATTCTGCAAAATAACAGCATTTATAACTATCATATTTTTATTTCCTATTGTAATTTCAACAACATACATGAGCCACTACATTAGAAAACATACCTTCTAAGATATGCGCCCAACGTAGATCAGAGCCTTTGAAGTCCGAAAGAAGAAATTGCTTTCTTGGCTACCCAAAATTTCCCCAGTTAAGATGCTGACAAGACTGTGCGAATGCGCGTGCTGATCTAAATCTTCGTTCGGCGCACACGTCCGAAGGTACTTTTGCAGACTTTGCGCCTCAAGTAACAGACGTAAAATACATTAAAGCATGTTTATAGTCTCAATGCATTTACGGAAGAAAATAACAGCAACAACAACACTAAAAAAACATACGCAATTATATATGGACGTCATGTTGTTTATACTTCGATGAATACACTTACTCTCGCGACGTCACATCATTATTTGGAGACGGCATAATAAACAATGGTTCTCTCCAGTATTACTGGACGATGGCGACATATAACATCAACAACGCTGCTCCACTGTCAATAGGAAAACATGCAGCTGGTTTCTTGTTTCAATCTTATCAATCGAGCCAGAATTTGGCATAAAATAACGGACGGAAAATAACATAAATATAAGTAATAATGGCAATTTATTTAACGTTCATTGAAGTACAACATTACATGAACCCTTCAGGAATTTCTTACTTTGTTCGTGACCCGATCTTGTTTATTACTTTAATAAAAGTTAGAAAAAAGTACCCTTTTATGTTTAATAAAACATGAAATCATTGCCATGATATACGAGTACCATATTCACCTAAAGTACTGGGAGACCCAAATTCTTACCAAACTTGTCCTAAATACATACATTTTACTCCCTGGTATGTCAGGTGTGTCTTAAATATTGCTTGATGAGTACCCCGGCCTGCGGCATCTGGTAAGGGTCTTGCTCAGGCATGTCTATCCCAATATTTAGGGTAATTACGGTTTATATCATAAGTATATTTTCTGTTGAATGTAATCACATTTTTAAACAAATAAAGCAATAATTATTCAAATAAAACTTCCCCACTCAAAAACAATGTTTTCCGTTCGCCTTCACAATATCGGTTATCAATGATGAAGCTATCAACAGACTACTACAACTGGAATGTACTCGTAATCTGCTGCTTGATGAGCTCCCAACCGTCTATGAAACAATAAAAGTAATAAAACTCCTGTCATCTGGCAAGGCTCCAGAATCAGATGCAATACCTGCATATGTCTACAGGAGGTCCTCCAATTTCAGAGAAACTGACGGAGTTATTTCACATTATGTTTATTTGTTTGTGTTGAGGTTTTACGGCCCAGTCAACCCAAAGGGGTCATGTCGAGCGCGGTCAGTTTACCTAACCACACGTTTAGTCCTCTAGGCGGTTAACCAGTATTGTGCACATTCTTTCGCCAGAAACTGACAACTGCCTTTCTTGAATCAGCGGAAGGGAGAGAATGACTGTAGAAAATATTTCATGATCAATTTCCACGAAAGAATGTTGCCGACGTCGGCGGGGGTTGAACCCTCAACCTCCTGGTCTCCAATCGGACGCGTATCTAACTGAGCCACCGAGGCCAGTTTCACATTATGTGGAGAAAAGAGGCTATCCCTAAAAAATTCAAGGCTGCATCAGTTATAGACCTATTCAAACGGAAAGTGAATTCTCAAGATAGATAGATATATAGATTGAATTTCAATAGCCCGATCGGACTTCGAGGATACACAACATATGAACAAACATGACAGGCGGTACAGAGTATTACAAGTAAATGCTAATATCTTTCTATGCGATCATATTAGTAAGCAACAAGAAAACATTGATGCAAAGCATCAATACGTCGTGAAACTACTATGACATGCATTACTTAGCTCCCTATATATCATAGTATAGTGAAAAAAAGTTATAATTTACGAAAGGTTGTAATTATATAAACTATTGCAATATTCAACGATAAAAACATTATAGATGTTATCAGAGGTATGTAAAAAATCAACAAACAACTATGATCGTCTGTTTTCTAGCCCGCTATCCATAGCCTAGGCCGAACATACAATATCCGAAATCATCTACGTAGCAGTGTTTCGTTCTCTTCTCCACTCATAACGTTTTCTTTCGGCCCAAATCTTTTCATACTTGAATATCAAATTAAACTGTATTATTAAACCAGCTTATAATCCGTTCGATTTGAGAATGCATATTTCCAATCGTAAACAGAGAAACATATCTTTTGTTTCTTCTTCGTATTACGATGAAAAACACAAAATAAAAAAATTCAAACGTGTACGAATATTGACAGCAATAAGCTCATTTCAGGTCGAATGGTCATATTGGGGCTTCTAAGGGAAAACTGCTCATTTCTCTTTTAAATGAGCAAAACCCACATTGCTACATTCATTCTGCACAGTACTTGGTATTTTTTATTTCACTATGTTACCAATAGCACAGTTCTCTGCTGCAAAAGTGTGATTTTTTCTCTTACTTTTTTGAATAAGGATAATAATAATAAAAAGTGGGGGTTGAATAGTCATATATAACCCCACTAAGAACCCCATGAAACTGGAAGAAAACCGATGTTCTTCAAATGCATACATATTTTACAAAAACAACCTCAAACAGATACGCCGGGCTCCAGCCCGGCGTAAATTAAAAAAATATACCAACACAATCGACTATACATACATACATACATACATACATACATACATACATACATACATACATACATACACACATGTAAATACATACATACATACATACATATATATATATATATATATATATATAACGTTTGTTCAAAACAAAATGAAAGTATCTATTAAATGTTACGTAAATATTTTCCCGGTATGGACGTGTTTTCATGGTTATATATTTAAATTAATTCGTATGCCCACAATTACTTTTGAAATTGAAGAGTATTTATATAAAAACGCATGATGCCCCCGTGTCCATTTATAAAAAAGGATGCCTATACGTTTAAGGCATCTTGATTGTATACATGTGCAATATTGGGACCTAACCAGCCGGTCTATCAAGTGGGCTGGGAATATGACTTATAATCATTTATCTAAAAGCTTTTTCTGCAAGATAAATGTTGGAAAACCATATAGTACCCATTTGCTACCCATATGAGTGAGCCCATATGGGTCCCATATGTATCCCTGTTGCAAAACCCATATTGACTCCATATGGGATACCCATATAGGACCCATATTGAATCCCATATGGGCCCATATGGGTCCTATATATACATTGTCTGCTGGGGTCGCGTTTGTTTTGTCATTGTTTGTTCCTTATCCGCAAAGCTTGTTCGTACAACTTTTTTTTTCATATCTTTCGTTGGAATCTTTTGGAATTAAGATACGTTCTTTCTGTGATGTAAAAATTTGCAACTATATAGTTCTGGCTATTTTTTGACACAGTTACGAACTTTCGAACATTTCGGATGTAAAGTGATTTCAATCAGCACAACATGTCTGCAACTCATTCTACACATTTCGCTGGATTCTTTTATAATTTTCATAATATCCATGTGATCTGAAGATGGTCATCAGAATTTGGAGTTTTATTCTGCTCTGAGAGTGTTATACCAATTAAAGTCCTATATAGAGATTACTTCTTCTTTGATTAGGATATATGCTTGTCGAATTTCCACGGCATCGGACAGGCCCTCCAGTAGTTTTCCTACTGATCCGTCCAAGACGGTTCCTGATCCGTCCAAGACGGACCACATTGGACGAAACTACATAGTGTGGTTAAGAAAACTTCAACACCAGCTTTTTTAATGTGCATTGCTCTCAAAGGTCATTCATTTTTATTTTCTATCTTCATCTTAACTTGTGTCAGTGCCGTTTGGCGGCCGTAAAAACATATCTCTGTGCTTAACTTTAGTGTATTTCTAAATTCTTAGTGGGGGTGGGGGGTCTTAAAAATTATATGAGTGTCTCTGAAGAACCCTAATTGGCCGAAAATAGTTTGTCTGACCCAGGACACGTAGACACTGGCTACTTTCATTGTGCGTGAATGATGTGTGTGTGTGTGTGTGTGTGTGTGTGTGTGTGTGTGTGTGTGTGTGTGTGTGTGTTACAGGTAAATTGCGCCACTTAATCGTACGTACTAGACATGTATAACAGTTTACACAAATAAACCTTTCAATTGTGAAATAATAAGTTATAACAGGTTCTCATATTCTCATGTATTATATTCATTTTCTAAATTACAGAACGTCGCAGACATCAAGAAACTGAAACAGTCAGGAATATGTACAATTAAGGTAAAATTGTGTTCATATAAATGCAAATTTTAATACAGCTATAGAAATTTTAAAACAGTAGAAGTGATCCTCAACAGTTCTGGTCAGCATATTTCAGTAACATCAGCTGAGGTTTGAAAGTCTCAAATCAGAATGATGTTCATAATATTTACAGCAGAAGTCTTTATGAAATGATACCGTGGGTAATACATATGTTTTGCTTCAAAAGCAATTTCGATAGCTTAATGTGTAGCCATCCTTGCTTTAATTTGGTTATTAGATAAAGTTCAGTGTAGAAACATGCCAGACATTACGAAAACAGGCCTATTCAAATATGTAGAAAATTTCGCCTCCCAACTGAAATTTTCAGATAAGAACTTCGATATTTTTCATATTTCTGCTCAAAACATAGATTGTGGCTACTCGTTAGAACCGCCTCGGCGAGACGGTTCTAACGAGTACCCACAATATGTTTTTGAGCAGAAATAAGAAAAAATAATGTGTACCCCTGTAATCCCCAGTTTTAGTATATAAAAGTGGGGTTTAAGTGGTCAAAATTATATAAGTGTGTTTTCGTGATGGACGGCAAAATCATATAGAAGATATCCAGGAAGAGTTACAATTATAGAACATAACCTGCAAATGACAACAAGACAGTCATACAAAGCCAAAAACCCAAAGAAAAGCAAAGCAGCGAGCTCCCTCTTCCCCAGCAAGGTGGGCCCATTTGTTCAAAGCTAACGACATCGTTAGTTAACGATTCGTTAAAATTTACATCGAGTCATACGCAAATATGCTGAAATATTTTGCTGAAAAAATGTGAGTAGCTTTTGCAGCTACTCACATTTTTTCAGCAAAAAATATCAGAATATTGTGTATTGAATCCGCTAAAACAGTCAACGAAATAACCCTTAACGAGCTCGTTAAGCTAACGACGCTTTGAACAACCGGGCCGTGATCTTTACGCTACACAGGATCCACTTAACTCACAAGAAGGAAACGAACAGGACAAAACATGATAAAACAAAGCAGCGAGTAACCATAAGGCCAAACAAAGAAGAAACAATATTAGAACTTCCCCGGGGAAAACCGACAGCTAAAATCAACGTGTTTGCCATCATTTTTACTTGCCTCTACACTACAAAAATGGCCATCAGAAAAGATGGCAAATCCCCCGACCGAATCGCTACTTTTATATTTTGTGTATATTTCAATAAGATATCATAGAAACACAGTAAAGCGCTGCAAAACGATCAAAACAATAAGTGAAAACAATAATAGTGTACTGTAAATTATCTTATTTTTGCATGTTCTTTTCTTATCATCTTTTTTTTTATATTTTTTTGTCAAAAATCATCTCTTAGTGTATGACTTTTAATGTGACTATTTGTACAGGATATACAATACAAATGTAAATAACATTCACCTAGATGTCCTTTAAGTAGTCAGTCAATTAAAAGTTTTTGTTCAACTATTGAATGGAACATACTTTTCAACATCTGCTTAAATGCTCTTTGCAAGGATTTTAAACAAAGTTCTTGTTTTCAACCATTAATCGATCGCTAACGTGTGCATCCGATTTAGTCAGTTCCGGGTAAGCTGTTTACACACTTTGTGTTTAAAAGTGAGTAGATATCGATACAGTCTATGTAAAATAATCTGACACACGTGACAGACGATTGAAGCGAAAATATGAGCCTCGTCATGAGACAACCTGCTTTATGCCATATGCGAACAATAAAGACACATAGTTTGTGCATGTATGCAGTCTGATCAGCACCGTTGTTGTTCGCTGTCTAGACAGTATACTACCTATCAAAACTTTCAAGACTAGCTAATCCGGCGCGGTGGCTGAGTTAGCCAGTCTATGGCTTAGTAGGTCGGTCTGAGTCTTGCTTGGTTGAAAATCTTGAAGACGGGTTTTCTCGTGTCGTCACTTATATTATCTGCACTTTGACGAAGTACGGGGATACTTTTTAGGGCGCTAAACACCAGCTACAATTGGATTAATTAAAAAGCGAGAAACATAATTTCACTGCAAGATTATTTTATCTTCGGGCGTCAAAAGGAGGTAAAATAGGACCTTGTGCGCATACTCCTTGCAACTTTTTAAACCTCATTGGAATATTTTTACATTGGATAGATTATTAAATCCAGAAAATAGGAGCTAAATCTTGAAGTAAGGATGGTGTGATGTGCATGCCGAAAAATCGTTATGCCATGAATTATACGACTTTGGCTTAAAGGGTCGGTTTTAATGTCTTTGTAAACCTGTCCCTTTGTGACGAATGTCTTTATATTGAATTATTTTTCTCTGTAACACGAAATTCAAGTTAATAAATCAATATATAGAGGCTGTTGCATTATCCGAGGGATTTTTTACAGATCCCTCATTCATTATTCGGAACTAGCAAAACTATTCGGAACTAGCCAAATTAGTGGTGTATTCACAGTCATCGCAAGGGCAGATAACCAAAGGTGAATGACAAATGTTTTAGTGGGGTATTTCAAGGAAGGATAATACTCTGTATCAGCCAATAAAAATCAAGTTTTGTTCAGCCAGTTAATGGAAATCGTTATGAAGCATACCCTTACCCGGAACTAGCCAAAAATAACTGTATTTGCAAATGCTTTGACTTGTAAGAATACATATTCACAAATAATAGAAAAAAACTAATGCCTTGTAATGGTAAAGGTATTTGCTGTATGTTTATTTGGGTAAAAAGTTCAACAGAGCAAAAGTTGCCCTTCTTGCATTACTTGCCTGCGACACTCCTTCTTGACCTGATATATGTCTCTACCAAAAATTATCAAGTTATCTGAAACAGTATACACAAGATTTTGGCATCAGAGGAGATAAGTATTTTTTTACATTTCTAACAATGAATTACCTATTTTTCTCTGTGAAAGAAAACCCGGTAATCGCTCACCAGTGAATTATTTCATTTCTTCAAATGGACTGTTTTCACGCGCTAGTTAGTGACGTAATTCTGTAACGTAATTAATTCATTTATTGAAGGATTGTGCGATCTTTCGCTTTCAATGCTTTAAACGTGTTCAGTTACAAAGAAAAAATATTTATAAATATGAGCATAATTTGTGATATTTATTTATCTCTGTTAGAACTTCAGTCCCATGGCATTATTTTTTTTGTTCAGCAGTTCAAGGCCGGGCATCTCTCAATAACATATGAAATTCCCACGCGTCACAAACGTAAGCTATAGCATCCAAATAAAACACATTGTATGTGGGGTTGGGGTAAGAAATGTAATAAACAGTTTATTTGTTTGTTTTTGATCGATTACGGAGAAATAATTCACGCGTATTTTAAGGCTTTCGTGTAAAAAACTCGTTCGCTATCTCTGACTCGATTTTTACACGGAAGCCTTAGAACACCCGTGTTCTAATGTTTGCTTGTAAAAAACTCATTCGCTTCGCTCACTCGTTTTTTACACACAAGCCTTAGAACACTAGTGAATTATTTCTCCGTAATCGATCAAAACAACCATATAAACTCTATATAATGGAGAATGTGAGAATACTCTTGCAAATGCCATGCCTACTGGTCCTTATCTATGCCTCTACCAAATGTTATCAAATTATTTCAAACCATTAAGAAGTTATGGCACGCACAAATAGTTAGCTTAGAAATTCATTTGGGGAAGGTAGCTAGAAAACAACCACAGGGAGGATTGTCCTTGCACGCGACATACCTACTGGTCCTTATTTATGCCGCTACCAACTATTATCAAAACATTTTAAACCACTAAGAGGGAATTGAGTGCACAATAATTTGGCTTAGAAATTTACTCAGGGGAGTTTTTAGAATAAGAACAAAGCAAGATTTGTCCTTCTTGCATGCAACACTCCTGCTTGACCTGATATATGTCCCTACCAAATATTATCAAATGATTTCAAACAGCATGAGAGTCATGGCCTGCATAAGATTTCGGCTTCATGGTAGATAAGTACATAACCAAACGTGAGTTGTCTTTCTTGCATGCGACACGCGTACTGGTCCTTATTTATTCATTTACCAAATATTGGCAAAATATTTCAAACCATAAAGAGTTATGGAGTGCACAAGAATTTGGCTTAGAAATTTTTTCAGCGGAGATAACTAGAAAAAGAACAAAGCAAGCCTTGTCCTTCTTGCATGTGATACTTCTATTTGACCTGATATATGTCCCCACCAAATAATATCAAATTATCTCACACAGAATACGAGTTACGGCCTGCACAAAATTTCGTCTTCAAGGGACATAAGTACATAATGAACAATTTTCTCTCTTGCAAAATATCAAAATATTTCAAACCATTAAAAAGTATTGAAGTGCACAAAAATTGGCTAAGAAAATAGTTTAGTGGAGATAACTAAAAAGCAACATAACAGGAGTTATCCATCTTGCATGCGACACTCCTACTTGACCTGATATATGTCCCTACCAAATATTATCAAATTATTTCAAACAGTATGGGAGTTATTGCCTGCACAAGGTTTCGGTTTTGGTAGAGATAAGTACATAACAAAGAAAGTGATAGTTGTTTCTCTTTCACGCGACACCCCGTCCGGTCCTTATCTATGCCATTACCAAATATTATCAAACTATTTCAAACCATTAAGAAGTTATGGGGTGCACACAAATTTGGATTAGAAATTCGTTCAGGCGGAGATAACTAGAAAAAAAAACAAAGCAAGATTTGTCCTTCTTGCATGCAACACTCCTACTTGCATGCAACACTCCTACTTGACCTGACATATGTCCATAACAAATATTATGAAATTATCTCACAGTATGTGAGTTATGGCCTGTACAAGACTTCAGTGGAGACAAGTGCATAACGAAGAAAGTAAGAGTGATCTCTCTTGCACGTGAAACGCCCACTGGCCCTCCTCTTCATCCTACCAAATATTATCAAAATATCTCTATGGGTATCAGTTATTGAGCGCACAAGGATACTTTACGGACAGATGGACGAACGAACTCTAATCGCAATATCCCACGAACCTATTCGGTCGGGGATTAAAAGGGAGGGATAAGCCACTAAGTGTGATTACTAACAAAGATACATTCTGATTAACTAACAAAGTGGCATTCTGGTCAACGAATAAAAATATCAATAGTGGAGATGTATGGTTTGGTAGGGTTCTGTGCTGTGCTTGTGTTACACGTTGCCGAATGGTTGCATAGGCTGACAGTGAAGGTCCTAATCAGAAAGCACGGATGCACAGGCTCGTCTGGGCCTTCGCTGTCCGCATACGCCCGACGGTGCGCTTTCGCTGGGTGCGGCTCAAATTAAAATTGATGACTGAAAAACCACTTTGAATGCCTGAAATGTTATGTATATGGAAATATTGCAGCTTGAGGAGTTTCTTTTGCTAATGCAGGGCAAACAGTATTTTTTCCTAGTGTATACTGTGTAGACAGCAGACAGTTCCAAGGCGGTACTTTCATTGTGGTATTATTTTTTTTTTTTTTTTTTTTTTTTTTTTTGTTAATAGCTATGAAGTGTTTTACTTTCTAATGCTTTTCTTTTAACAATTATGTAGGTGTTAAGATACGATATACAGTTAAGTTTGGGTACCAGAATTGCCACCTTTTTGGGAAAAGGGTTGCCAACTCTGCTTGCCATCTGTTCATTTTGTGGCTGTTTAATTGTATTTGTCTGTCTTTCCCTTTGGTATTTAGGGCTTGAAAGTACGAGGGTATTCGAAAAGTGTTGCAAATGCAATGTCGACAATCGTATAGAAAATAATGCTGAAACAAGGGGTTATATGAAAGCCCGCTGAGTGTGAAAGCATACATGATGAGATATGTGTTGTTTATGGGGATAAACAAATGTCATTTTCCACTGTTAATAAATGGTTTACAAAATTCAGTGCCGGTCAGGAATCATTCAAATATGCCCCTTATTTGGCTAGACCAAGGGCTGCAGTTACCAAATCTAACATAAATAAGATCAAGTCTATCACTGAGGAAGACGCGCGTTTCAATCAAGACTGGCATAATCGGATAGTCGAATAATTGATCGATAAATTCCACAAAAAAGATTATCGTTACAGATTTGCTAATAATTGATCATTTAATTTCTGTGTCTCTTAATTAACCGTATTTACCCTTAGTATTGAGACACCTCAACTCCTTACCATACTTAATCTAACATTTGAACAAGTACAAATTACTACCCAATGTTGTATCTAAAATTAGCTGGATAAATGGCAAACAGTGTAGACCCTGATGAGACGCCGCGTTTTGCGGCGACTCATCTGGGTCTGCACTGTTTGCTCAGGCCTGTCAGATCAAATACATACATTAAAGTACAACATATGGTAAGAGTCATGCTCAGACAGACAGGTAAAATTATGACCAAATCTTCAGTGATTACTTATTGATTATTGATCGCAATGGCAGGGCTTAAAATCGATTACCTTTTCAGCTCTGATCAGCCAGCCTTAGTTCAATGTCAGACAGCTAGCACAAATGACAAACTTGGGTTTAGCATCTGTCCACTTCATTCTGAACAAAATTCTTAAGGTTACGAAGATAAGTGTTCGCTGGATCCCCTTTTGCTCACCGATGAGCAGAAACTTACGAGCGTGTAAATGGCTAAGAAGTAGACAAATTATCAGAAAAATGTGTTTGACAGTCTCATAAACTGGTGATGAGACCTGAGTCCATTTTTATGAGCCTAAGCGGAAAGTTGATAACAGGATATCGGCTCTAAAACATACCAAAAGGCCAAGTATTGCTAAACGTACACCTACAGCAAAGAAGGTGTTATATGCCATTTTCTTCAGAAATAATGGGCCACTCATGCAAATTGCTGTTCGAAAAGGTAGGAGTGTGTCAGGTAGTTTCTATAAGAATATGATTCTGAATAAAAATGCGAACAAATTAGACAAGTAAGTCCCAAAACTGGTCTGCAGCATGTCCACCTGTTACATGACAATGCTCAAGCCCACAAATCCTCAACTGTAGCACAGTTTTTGAACTCTGAAAAGGTCAATGTATTGTCGCACCCTCCCTACAGGTCAGACCTGGCCCCATGCGATTTTACCTCTCTCCGAAATTGAAAAAAAAAAAACAAAAAAAAAAAAAAAACTATCTGGTAGGAGATATAGGTCCAGGAGTGCATTGGGTTCTACAGTTCAATAGTTTCTTATGGGTGTACACAAAGATGAGAGTGATTTTATTTATTTATTTATTTTTTTTATTTTATTTTTTTTTTAAATATTGGATTAAAAGATTGAAACGATGTGTTCTGGCTAAAGGGGAATAGGTAACTAGACAAAATATTTATCAACTTTTAATTAAAATCTCTGAGAAAACGTATTATTTGCAAAAGTTTTCAAACATCCCTTGTAGATCTGATTGTATCAGTTCCTGAGTTCGCTTATTTACTGTTAATCAGGACTGCGTTCAGATATTTGCGAGTGTTTTGCCCTGGAACCCTGCTCCTGTTGACGCTCGTCATTAGGTACAGGGATCCAAGGTAGAACGTTCTCTATCACTTGCCACTACTGAACGCAGTCCAGCATTACAAGGATATTTGATGCATATAACGTCGGGAGCGGAGTAACATTTGGCGCTGGAAAAATGTTGGTGTTTTTGTCTGGTTGTTTAGAGCTCTTATGAACTCGCAAGCAACACGGCTGTTTCATAGGGGCTCGAAACAGGGAAAGAGGAGAGCGCTGATTAAAAATAGTGGAAGCTGTATAGATACAACGTTGATTTCATGCCAGTTATGAAGTGGTGTGTACCAGAACTCTAATTAACTTACCTAAAAGGCTCCGGGTGTCCACGAAAGTTTAGTCCGAACAGTCAGATACCTGTGATGTGTGCATCGGGGTTAGAGCCGCCACAGGGTCTGGTTCCTGATCCTGGTCTGGTTGTCAAAGAGCTTGAAATAAGGATGTGCACTTTTTGAAAAGTGTCTTAAATGCAGGGGGCATCTAGTCTCTATTTCTTTTTATCGTCGGTATTTACGGTGGTCCTGTCGAAACCATTAACAAAAGATCCAGAGCGTAAGCTATAATTCAAAGAGCATCGACAAAAAGAGAGGCACTTGATCGGCTACATCGGGGATTTGTAAAAAAAAAAGAGAAAAGTCCAGGGAGTGCCACAATCACAAACCGCAGCCCTTCCCAGACCCCAAGAGGAAGAGGAAACCGACAAATCTAAACAAGCACAAACCGAACAAACGCACGAAAAGCACTAAGATTAGCTCTTTCTTCAAACGCGAGGTAATCTCAATACTAAAAAGACTGAAAAACACAAGAACAAAATGACACACGGAAAGATATACAACAAATCGCCTCTTAGAATAAACCACAAAGTAACAAAGAGTAAGACTAACACCGGGACCACCAAAGGGACAGAAGCATGCACTTAAAGCAACGGCACCACAATTAAAACACTACAAGCAGAAAGCAAAAAGGATAGTTTCATTCCTCAATAATTGGCCAAAGGGCTATCCAAAATAAAATTTTCACCAGGACACACATGCATAGACATACAGTGAAGAAGCTGAAGCAAAAGAAAACCAACAGTTGGACTCCGGTGGGCCCGACCAGAGCCAGGGCATCAGGCACCAACTGACTTACTTAAAAGTCTTTAGGCTGGAGCCGTCATAATGTCTGAGTTCTGTAATTTGCGGCCGCAACACGATACGTAACACAAACTGTAAGGGAAAAAAATTAAAAGGTTGCCTTTAGAAACAAAAGCACACAAAAGAACGAAAATCGAGAACTCGGTTTTATTAGGTCTTTTCATACACAGCATTCATTAGTGTATGATTGACATCTACGTGCTCTTTTAAGGTAATGTATGCTAGCGATAGCCAGTCATCGCATACACTTGACATTGTATTGCTATTTATAAGCATTCATTCAACGGCTTTTAATTCGCTTTGATGCATTGACTGAGTTGGGAGCCTTTATGCGAACCGAATTTTCATGTATTTCTGTATTAAGAGTAGCATCGGGACCCAGGGTGAAGTTAGCTAGCTGTAAAAGTGCTTTAACCCCCCCCCCCCCCCACCCCCGGTGGTTTGCTCTACCGACCGTTCTAAGGCGGTGGTCTCGGTGTTAGTCTTACTCTTTGTTGCTTTGTGGTTTATTCTACGAGGCGATTTGTTGTATGTCTTTCCGTGTGTCATTTTGTTTTTGTGTTTTTCAGTCCTTTTAGTATTGCGATTATCTCGCATGGGGAAGAGAGAGCTAATCTTAGTGCTTTTCGTACGTTTGTTCGGTTTGTGCTTGTTTAGATTTGTAGGTTTCCTCTTCCTCTTGGGGTCTGGGAAGGGCTGCGGTTTGTGATTGTGGCACTCCCTGGACTTTTCGCTTACCTTTTTTTTTTATTTTATAAATGGCTCTGATCACTAGATGAGCAAAGCATTTAGCTGGTGATTCACTTTTAGTTGAGTAGTGAGTTTCGAGTAAGGAAAGAGAGTTTCGAATGAGCAAAGTGAGTTTTGAGTTAATAAAAAAGTGAGTTTCGAGTAAGAAAAGTGAGTTTTGAGCTAAAATAAAGCGAGTTTCAAATAAGAAAAGTGATTTCGAGTAAGAAAAGTGAGTTACAGTATAATCATTATCTAATAAATTCTGAACATGCATATGCATCAAACTGACGCCAGAGGTAACTAAAGTAAGATTCATTATGGGTCTACTAAAACACATGCTCCCTTGATGCAATTTGCGTTCACGTCACATTATTTACACCCACAATGGCACTGAGGGTTCCCAAATAAAGATGCTATACCTAAAACCAATTTTCAATAGGGATTACGCATTGGCAGGGGAGATAATATAAACGCTGTTTACTGCACACGGCGTATGCGATTGATATCAGCTTGTCAAAAAACACATACGTTATTTCCATCGTATACACAGTAATCCATTAATTTATTAGTTTTAATTTATTGTGGCTGCAGAACTTTCTCTTTTATATCTGAACGGACAGTGCTCTCTCCTCTACATTCACATATGTCTGATCACTTCAAAATCAGTGTAAAGATGCAGTTGGTGTGAGGTTTGTCAGGGTCTTCATTGCATGGTCTCGTTCACGTGATGTAAAACATTTCAATGATGATTTCAATCGTTGCATTAAAGTTTGATGTTATAACTTAGCAGTATCCGGATTCCCTTGCCATATTCTCCAGAAATGGACAATGGGAAGTCCATAAATTTAGACTGACTTGTGCCGGGCTTGTGTTGTTGCACAAATATACCCCCAGTGGAATTTACTGTATGAAAAGAGCGGTGCTATGACTGTCAGCAGGTCCCCGCAGTGCAGGACTTTCAGCAGGACTGTAATGAATAAAACGTTTATCCTTCTCGTTGTGTCCAGCTGAGTCTACATGCTCTCTCAGACTTGTAGACGCAAGATAACCCTGTTGACAATGCTTTCCGAAATTTCGAGTAAGAAAATTGAATTTCGGGTTTGAAAAGCACGTTTCGAGCAAGAAAAGTGAGTTTCGAGTAAGAAAAGTAAGTTTCGAGTAAGAAAAGTCAGTTTTGAGTTAAAAAAAAGAGTTTCGAGTAAGGAAAAAGTGAGTTTCGAGTTAAAAAAGTGAGTTTCAAGTAAGAAAAGCGAGTTTCGAGTAAGAAAAATGAGTTACAGAATAATCATTATAGAATAAATTCTGAACATGCATATGCATCAAACTGACGTCAGAGGTACCTAAAGTATAGATTCATTATGGGTCCATTAAAACACATGCTCCCTTGATGCTATTTGCGTTCAAGTCACATTGTTTACACACACAAGGGCACTAAGGGTTCCCAAATAAAGATGGTATGCCCCAAACCAATTTTCCATGGGGATTTCGCGTTGGCAGGGGAGATGATATAAACGCTGTTAACTGTACACGGCATATGCGATTCATGTCAGCTTGTCAAAAAAACAAAAATAAAAAAAAAAAAAAAAAAAAACAAAAAAAAAAAAAAAAAAAAAAAACATTATTTCCATTTTGTACATAGTAATCCATTAATTAATTGGTTTTAATTTATTGTGGCTGCAGAACTGTCTCTTTTAATTCTGAACGGACAGTGCACTTTCCTCCGCATTCACATATGTCTGATCACTGCTGCAAAATCCGTGTAAAAATGCAGTCGATGTGAAGTTTGCCGGGGTCTTCATGGCATGGACTCGTTCACGTGATGTAAAACTTTTAAATGGTGATTTCAATCAGGGCTGGACCCAAAAGGTCTGATGATGGTGAGGGGATGGGTATTGAATGCCGAAGAGCCCTCTCCCTCTCATAAGGGAGGTGGGGTCCGGGGTCTCCTCAGGGAAATTTTTCAAAAGTTGGATTGCCTGAGAGTGGATAAAGCAATTTTCAAGCCAATTTCAGTAATTTTGCAAGCTTTTTTTTTTCTGTCATTTTCAGGAGGTCGAGGTTCGATATCTGCTGCATGGGGTCGGCAATATTCTTTCATGGGTCATTCTCTCTCTTCCTCTGATTCAAGAAGGGGTCAGTTTCTGGCGAAAGAATGTGCACTGTACTGGTTAACCACTATTGTATAAGCCTGCCCAGGAAGTGTGTAGGTAAATTGACGGGCTCAAAAATGACCGCAGTAGTGTTAACTGGGCCGTAAAACTCCAAAACAAACAAACAAAACCTTCCCGCGGCTTATGCAGGCAATTTTTAAGCTGCGAAAATATTTCTTGCTAGTTTTATAACTACCGTGGCTAGCCATGCAGAATCCTGGACAACCTGCCTGCCCCCTCAGCCACTACACCCACACGAATATATAGATTGGGTGGGTTTGGGTGGAGGGGTGGGGGGGGGAATTGCCATCCCCTCCTCCAACTAACCCATCCAACGCTAAAAGAATGACTCATTATTCTGCGATGCCATTGCTAGTTAGGACGGCCATTTTTCAGTTTGTGTCTTGTAATTTAAAGGAAAATAGAGAGAAAAGAGAAATTGGCACCAGTAATATTGAAGTGAATTGTGGGTAATCATGAGGTCACTTCATGATCGATAATATGAAATCCAATACCGTATTTACCCGCCAGCCGTTTAGGTCAAATAAGACGTGTTTACAATAACTGTTCGAAAGATGCAAAATAAATGTGGAAAAAGCTCGCGTGTGTTTTGCTTTATTGAATGTAGCCCTGTGTTCGGGCCATAATGACCAATTTGACACTTCGGGGTTAATTTTAAACACCGTTTATTTACAGGGTATTCAGATGACAACAAGAAAGAAACTCTGCAACATTAAAGGTATATCTGAGGCTAAGATGGAAAAGATCAAAGAAGCTTCCAATAAATTAATTGATCCAGGCTTTCTGACAGCATTAGAGTACGCTGACAAGAGAAAACAAGTGTTCAATATCACAACAGGCAGCCAGGAATTAGAGTATGTTGATTATGCTGCTCAGGATATATTATTGAAACAACCATGTTTATAAAAAGCAAAATAATGAAAAGTAGTAGAGAAGAATTACAGAACATAGCCGACCAATGACACGAATTTTCAAAGCGGAAGATAAGAAGCTGGCATAGACCAACGCTATGTTAATTAATTTTTTCATTTATGTTTCGCATTCAGGTTTAAAAGTGGCATTTTATCATGGCTTTCCCACCTTAGAAAATAGAACATATAAGAGTCCGCTTATTTCCATACACAGATCGAAATTAGACTAAGAAACAAAAAAAGCGCTAAATCACCAAATTAGTTGAGTACCTGCATTCCATGCCTCTCCCTATGTATTGTAACACGGGGTTATAAATTACGAATTTTATCATTTCATACGTGTTTTAAAGATTCAGAAGAACAGAATAAACATACTGCTGGTCTTGTTTTATATTTACTATTTAAGTAACAAAAATGCTGTTTTACTTAAAAGAGGCAGTAGCTTATCTCCAAAATTCTTTAATGGATAAGGCTGAATATGAGAGTGAAAACGTTCAGTATTTTGTATGACCTGTGCCTCCCTTCCGTCGGTTCAAGCGGGCGATAAGGTACTTAAGATTGCGGATGCTAATGAGACTACAGTTTTAAAGAGTATGGGATATGTGATGTAAAATATCAACTTTTAGAGAAATGGCAAGCGTTTTGCCCTGTTTTATTGAACCATTATGCGGTTTTAATGCAGAACATATTGTCAAACAACAACACTATGGGTCTTAATGTTATTTTCAGCAAGCTACTTGGAGGAGGTATAGAGAGTATGGCCATTACAGAAGCATTTGGAGAGTTCAGGACTGGAAAAACGCAATTGTCACACACACTTTGTGGTAAGTAAACATACCCAGGAAATTCTACACTCACGAAGCACAGCCCTCCCGAGGCACCAAACGAAAGAGAGATGAGGAACATATAAGGAAAACAAGGAGAAACAACAAACAGTACATATGAAACCACAGACGCACAAAGAAGAACTACAACATGGAGACCGCCTTCGAACGGTCAGTAGGAAAACCACTTGGGGACGAGGTTTCTGATCATTGCCTTCCTTTCTTTTTAAATCAGTTTTACTAGCACGAAATCTCACCCTTAATTCTGATGCAGCTACTCTGGTGTACGTCTGATACGACATCACAAAACACAACTTCATTAAAAACAGAAAATATAACTGCCATGAAACTCAATGATGGCTCAATCCTAACACTTTTATAGATGATCTTGAATGTTGCCTGACTTTAAATGTGGCTCTACTGTGATTTTTTTTTATTTGTTTGTTTGTGTTTTGTTGTTGTTTGTGGTTTGCTTTGACTTTCAGTTTGTTATCGAGCCCTCATCTGTGTTACATCATAGTTTTTAGAAGTTAATGTACATATTTTCTGTGTTGATCAACTGATTAGTTAGGGACGTGCTAAGTTAGGGAACCCATACACATAATAAATAATACATGTATTGGAACTGCAACGGGCTTAAAGGCAAGGGTTGAACGCTGGTAAAACCTGTTTTAGCCCTACAACAGATTTTCTGTTAGCGTTCTAAGGCAATATTTCTATTGCAGGTCTGCTTCGTTTTTTTTTTTTTTTTTTTTTGTTTGTTTTTTCATTGTGTTTTCGTTAAAGTGCTATTTTGTTTTGTTAGAAAGCTGTGTTAGGATGGTCGGGCCCATCGTGGTTCTGTTTTTGGCTTTGTTGTGTTCTGGCTTAAGATGACCGTTGAACCCTTTCCATCACACTGGGTTTGATTAAATGTGTTTCACTGTGATGTTTCACAAACGTGGTAGAGGACCCCTATGTGGTGCGAACATATATTTGTAATTTGAAACTGCATTAGAATTAAGGGCGAGATTTCGCGGGAGAAAAACGAGTTAACCTCCCCAGTATTTTTCCTACTCCCGTTCTTGTGTTGCAGTTCTTTGTTTGTGCGACGGTGGTTTCATATGTGGTGTTTGTTTTGTCATTGTTCCTCTTTTTTCCTGCTTTTGGTACCTCGGAAAGGCTGTATTTCGTGACATTGGCATTTCCTGTGTATGTTCAGCACGCATGCACGACAGACAGATACATACGATTGCAGTTTGCAACAAAAAAAATATCAAAACATGTTAAATCATACTTTAGACATTTGCGGGACCACAGAAAGGGTTAGAAAGCATATACTTTTTGTAGAAACCCTTAGACAAATAAACTACTATACACATCACCGATTCGCAAGTGTTTTTGACGGGTTTTAGCACACATTGTACACATTGAAAGTATTTCAGCCAAAATGCGCGCAGTAGGTGGTCTCATATTTACTTCACAAACGTGGATATCCATGGGCTCCGGAACAGCATTCCCTTTGTTTAATTCTTTACCTCGAAAAATTTAAATCGCTCAAACCGGATGTCGATCTAATTCTTTTGCTTATTAAACCGATGGTTACGCATGCGATTATTTTGTAAGCGTATACAATGGAGTACTTTAATGATGAGATTTTTACGGCCGCCACACGGTACTTAACACCTGGTGCAGTAAATAGAATCTAAAAGTGTTGCCCCTGGAAGCACCGAACACTCGAAAGAGCGAAAATTAGAACCTCGGGTTCATTTAAACTCTTTGTATGACAGCAGACTCAGGATGAACTATAGTGATTACTTTACGTCGTTTATCCGTCCATCCACATTTTCAAACGACCTCATCTAGCTACTAGGCCAATTTCAATCAAAATAACTGTATAACCTCCTATATTCGTGGGAATGAAAGACCACTAATACGGTTAGGGTTCAGTGACCAAAATGGTCGCCATACATGTAGTTGGGTAAAAATAAAAAAAAATCCAGAATTACGATTGTTCTTGCGCCGAATCATGTCTTTCGGCGATGTGGGTTAACTAAGTGTGCTGAAATCATGAGCCTAGGTTGACCTTTGACATATTTTACGGCAAAACCAGATTGGCTTTTCTGTGGATTTATATAGGTAAATGTTAGAAAGTCATTTCCTTAAAGTATATATGACATATGTATATGAAAGTCCAACGATAGAATCTTCCAACATGCGATCGAAGCACTAGCCTTCTAGCAGTTTTAAAAGCATCAATCAGGAAAGAAATGCAAGTGCAAAAATGTTCAGAATGCAGCATTTTATGTACAGTTGAAAATGTTAATACTGGAAATTTAAAACTGTCTCAGGAGACAGTTATGTCATTTTAATACAAACTTCATGAACCTAGAATTCATTCAAAATCTATAAGAAATACGTTGTTTATTAGCATATTTTAATGGAGTTTTACTTTGATTATTAAAACAAACAAACAAAAAGGGATTTGTGAGAAACTTTAAATGAGCATGGGCTCAGCCTAAGCTACAAATGAAAACGTCCATTTTTAATCAGAGTGGAAAGTGATTTTCCTGAAACTTACGATAAATGATTGAGGTGATAAAGCTTGCTGTAAAATATACGCACCACACCATTTTTGTGTGCCAGAGATGTGCACATTGAATTTATTTTCGTCAAAGTTGCGTTTGGTTAACCGTAAGTTCGCAGTTACCCGCAAATAAAGCAATTTTTTCGTTCAGTGATGACATTTTTCGGTGGACGGAAGCGAGTATCCCCAAAGTATTCTCAAGGTTGGCACAACCACAATGGCGCATTATGCGAATAAAATTTATATGTGCTTGTTTGTAACCAAAAATATGGGAATGTTTACTACATTGATAGCATTTATTTTATTCTGTATAAAACTAATAATTATTGATATAGTTTATCTGATCTAGCATAAAGTCTCGTCTACAAGAACAACGGCTACTCTCTTATTGAATTGGATGCGCCCTCCGACTGGAGACCAGAAGGTCGCGAGTTCAACCACTGCCGAGGTCGGCAACATTCTATCGTGGAAATTGATCATGAAATATTTTCTACGGTCATTCTCTCTCTTCCGCTGATTCAAGAAGGACAGTTGTCAGTTTCTGGCGAAAGAATGTGCAGTTGTGCACAGTACTGGTTAACCGCTTAGAGGACTAAGCCTGCCCAGTAAACGTGTGGTTAGGTAAACTGACCGCGCTCGACATGACCCTATTGGGTTGATTGGGCCGTAAAGCCTTAACACAAACAAACAAACAAACTCTCTAATTGGAGGTCACATGAGACGGATTTAAAATAACCTGAAGGTTGAATGTAGTTTTATTGAACGCAGCCTAGGTGTCTTCATAGTGCAGATTATATTTTTATTTCCTTTGGCAGCATTTGTATATCTACAACTTAATAATAACATGTGATGTTTTACTGTCACCAGTGTGTCGTCGACAAGTACTACCGATATGTTTTGACACCCGCTCCCCCCCCCCCCCCCCCCCCCCCCACACACCCCGTTAAAAGCCATCTCAATATATTTCACATGTTTCATATTTACAGTTACTGCACAGCTACCAGGAGCAAATGGCTATAGCGGTGGGAAAGTGGTATTTCTTGATACGGAAAACACATTGTATCCTTTAATTGCAGAATATCTGGTAAATATAGTTAAAACCGTCTCATCTTTAAAGAATATATTACCATCAAATTTAGAAATGCGCATGTGCTGATGCCATTGGTCACTTCTGTGTCAGACGTTAGGTGCGCCTTTATTTTCGGTATTTGAGGGGCCATGATACTTGAACTGCAGTGTTTCCTACATATAGCACTATTTCCTATCGATGTGGTAGTTGAACATTAGTACATCTATGAAAATCTGCAGTATGCGACACGTAATGTCTTAGGGTTATAACCACGAACAGTCTAGCTATTATATTTTAGCGTTGAGCAGTATCCTGTGCTATAGACCACGTGCAATACTACAAGAGTATCAAAAATGGAAAAAAAAACATGATATTTTGAACTTTATAAAACAATTGCTAGATGTACTCCAATTAACTCATTACGAAAACACGCCTTTTCAAATATACTGAGAATTTTACCACCAAAAATATGAAAACTTTCAGATGAAAATTCTGGTAGTTTTCATATTTTTGCTAAAAACATAGATTGCGGGTACATGTTAGAACTGCCTTGTGAGGCAGTTCTAACGAGTTCCCACAATCCATGTTTTTGAGCAGAAATAAGAAAATTAATATATACCCCAGTAAACCCCAGTTTTACTGTATAAAAGTGGGGTTTAGGGGGGTCACTATATAGGCGTGTTTTCGTGATGTACACTTGTATTTTAAATAAAAAAAAAGACACGAAAATATTTATACTTTTTACAGTCTTGTTTTTATCATATATTTTTGTTCGTTCGGCCCAGATAACTACACATATTTTAAATAAATAGACACTGAAATATCTATAATTTTATAATCTTGTTTTATATTTTTGTACATTCGGTTGCCTGTCTGTGTTTTCAACATGCATAAACTTTCGGCTAGAAGTCAAAAAATGAAAACAGAAATGAAGAATATGTTCAAGGGAAGTAATCAAAACCTATCTTCAATTCACGTGTACTCAGACAGAACATTGATGCTAATGCAATGTAAAAGCCGACATTGTTGTATCTCTCGCTTTTTATTCTTTTACATTTTATCATTATAAAATGTAAATAACTTTTTTTTTTTATGTTCATTGTTCTCCAGGGTCATTAGGTCTTAGAATTTGGTAAACTTTTTTTGATAGATTGGTACTTAAAATGTAATTGTTATATTGTAAATTTAATGACAATTACTTTAAAATCCTATGTTTGCAAATACTTCATCACATGTCTCTGGGTTTGTATTTTTAGCTCACCTGGGCCGAAGGCTTCAGGGGAGCTTATAGGATAGTGGTTCGCTTGTCGTCCGTCCGTCCGTCCGTAATCCATCAGTACCTTTGACCAGTTATATCTCCACAGTCTTCCGGCTGAATTCAGTTACTTCTTATCTGTAGCTTTCTAGTGGGAGATAGATGGCATACTTTTTTCATGGAAATCCAATGAAAACCTTGTTTTCTATGGCAACCAAAAGGTTCCATAAACTATTGGAAAATATTTGTCATCACAATAACTCCTTCAGTTTTGATTGGATGTTCTTGAAACTTGCAGATAAGGTGGATATGGATTATATCTCAGACAAATTTAAAAACTGGCTAGATCGGATCATTAATCTTAGATTTACGTCTTCTTGATTGCTGAAAAAACTTCTGTTTGACTTTGTTATCAACATAAGCCATTCACTTTAAATCAGATCATCCTGAAACTTGCAGATAAGGTGGGCATGGATGAAATCTCGGACGTTTGTAAACTGGCCTAATCGATTTAATCAGTGTTATGTCCCCTTAATTGCTGAAAAAAGCCTCTGTTTGACTGTTATCAACAAAAGTCATTTAGTTTTGATCAGATCTCATGAAATTTGCAGATAAGGTGGACATGGATAAAATCTCTGACAATTTTGAAAACTGGCCTGATCGGCCAAAGACGTCATCCATCCGGCGTCCATCAGCACCTTTAGCCAGTTATATCTCCCCATGGATGAAATCTCGAACAGGTTCGAAAACTGGGCAGATCGGATTATTAATCAGAGTTACGTTACTTTAATTGCTGAAAAAGCCTCTGTTTTACATTATCATCAGCATGTCATTCAGTTGTAATCAGATCTTGCTTAATTTGACAGATAAGGTGGACATGTATAAAGTCTCGAAAACGGTCGAAAACTGGCCAGATCGGATCATTAATTTTAGAGTTACATACCCTTGATTGCTGAAAAAAGCCTCTGTTTGACCTTGTCATCAGCGTAACTCGTTCAGTTTTGACTGAATGTTCCTGAAACTTAAAGTTCCTGAAGTTAGCTAGCTGTAAAAGTGCTTTAAACACCACCCAGTTGTATGTCTTTCCATGTGTCATTTTGTTCTTGTGTTTTTCAGTCCTTTTAGTATTGCGATTACCTCGCTTGGGGAAGAGAGAGCTAATCTTAGTGCTTTTCGTACGTTTGTTCGATTTGTGCTTGTTTTGGATTTTGTAGGTTTCCTCTTTCTCTTGGGGTCTGGGAAGGGCTGCGGTTTGTGATTGTGGCACTCCCTGGACTTTTCTCTTACCTTTTTTTAGAGTTACGTCCCCTTGATTGCTGTAAAAAACCTTTGTTTGACTTTGTCAGCATCTTATTCAATTTTGGTCAGATCTTCCTGAAACATTCACGTAAGGTGGACATGAAACGTGGACATGAATGGACTCTCAGATTAATTAAAAAAGCTGGCCAGATCAGATTGTTATCCCCTCCCTCAACGAAGTGGCGAGGGGATATAGGGTTTTGCCCGTACGTAAGTACGCACATATGTACGTATGTTCACCTTTTGTCAGCACTCTAGCGCTTATATTTATTGATGGATTCTAATATAGCTTCACACAAATGTTGGGCATGATAATATCTCGAGTAAGTGACTTTCTGGGTCCTGGGCTCAAGGTCACTGTGGGTAGTTTTTGAAAACGTGTGTCATCGCTCTAGCGCCTACATTTATTGTTTAATTTTAATATAACTTCACACAGTTGTTGGGTATGATTATATCTCGAGCAAGTTCGACTTTCAGGGTCCTTGACTCAAGGTCAAGGAACTGTGGCTATTTTCAGGAAAAAAAAAACGTTGTTGTCTCTCTAGCGCCTTCATTTATGGATGGATTTAATTATAACTTCACACAAATATTGGGTATGAAAATATCTCAAGCAAGTTCGACTTTCAGTGTCCCGGTGGCTAATTTTAGAAAAATTTTGTCATCACTCTAGCGCCTACATTTAATGATGGATTTTAAAATAACTTCTCAAAAAGGTTCGGATTGTTAGGTATTATAATATCGCGGGCAAGTTCGACTTTCAGGATCCTGGACTCAAGGTCAAGGTCACTGTGGCCTTTTTAGCTCACCTGAGCACGGAGTGTTCGCCGTTTTCCGTGCGGTGTGCATCGTGCGTCTTCCATCGTCAACAATTTCTTCAAACGACATCTCCTCTTAAACTACTGATCCAAGTTCTTCCAAAATTTACACAATTGTTTCACTCATGGCCCTTTACTAAAATTGCTGAAATGTTTTCGCTCCACTAAACAAGGTGGCCACCAGAGCTAAAAATAGAAAAAAAAAAAAAAAAACAAATCTTTAAGCGACATCTCCTGAACGGCCAGATGCCCCATTTCAAAATAATTTCACAGAAATGTTTCTGATATGGTTCTTTACAAAAATTGCTAAAATGGATTCGCTCAGCTCAGAGCTAAAATAGAGAAAAAAAAAAAAACTTTAAACATCTTCACCTATCCAGTGGCCTGAATTCAAAATTATTTCACAAATATGTTCCTCATATGCCTCTTTACCAGAATTGCTAAAATGGTTCCGCTTAGCGGAACAAAATGGTCGCCAGAGCTAAAAACAGAAAAAAAAGTCTTTATACGACATCTCCTCCTAGTCCTGTGGCCCGATTTTAAAATGACTTCACAGAAATTTTCCTCTTGCGCCTTTTTACCAAAATTACTAAAATGCTTCAACTCGGCTGAACAAACTTGCCGCCAAAGCTAATAATAGGCAAGAGGCTTCTTTCCTTACTGGTGCGTCACAGAGGGTCTTCGCTTTACATGGTTTTCTTTCCCTGCTGGTGTTCACATGGTCTTCTTACCCTGATGGTGCTTCACAAATTTCCTACTTATAAGTTTTGCCATGGCAACCAAACAAAATGGACACCTTTAATCGACATCTCGCAAGCCATGACACCCTCACTTCCACAAGCTGTCTTGAGCTCAGGTGAGCCATCAGGGCCATATGGCTCTCTTGTTATAATTATGGACAACTGTTGAAGTTAAGAAAATCTAGAAATAGGAATTAAGAACTACTTCGGTGACTTTGTGAATTACTTACCATTATTGCAAAGAGACACGTGGACTAAACTAATATATGTTGTTTTTTTATCACAATGGAACTTGAGAGCAGTTGGGATCCCGTAAAGCAAGCTGAAGCCCTTCCCCCGGCACCCCGCCACCCCCGCCCCCCCCCGCCCGCCTCCCCACCACCACCACCCTAGTAATTTATTAGTGACCGTTCCAAGACGGTACTTTCATTGTGGCATTTTTTATTTCAATCTTATTAAGTGTTTTACTTACAAATGTTATTGTTTTAACAAATATGACAGTTAAAGATATATTCAGTTAAGTTTGAGGAAAGGGCTGCCAAATCTGCTTGTCATCCGTTCTTTTTGTCGCTGTTTAATTGTATTTGTCAGTCTTGCCCTTTGATATCGAGAGCTTGAAGATGATCTGATTGTATCAGTTCCTGAGCTCAATTATTTGCTTTACACAATTGAGCTTTTATCTCTTTGCATGATCTTAGTACGCATCAAACGCTAGATTTCAGTGAAATATAGTTACAAGTTTAGAATAAAACTGTATTTGGAATATAACTGTATAGATTTCACACATATAAAGATTAATTAATTAATTAATACAACCTGTATTTCCAATCAAAATATCGCCTGAACGGAGAACATTAAGATTATAAGTACATGTATTAAAGTCTGGCAAACATCATATGAGGTATAAGAAAAGAAGTTCTCATTAGAACACACATGTACAAAAGGATCATATGTCTGCATTTGGGTTAACGTTACTTGAGTAACAGGGCTTGGCTCTGTTATTTAATTGTTTCCATGTTATGTGCTTCATTTGTTTACTAATGCGTAGAGGAGCAATTCAGCGAATCGGCCTCTTAGATATTTGCTCCTTATACCTGATCTCATTGCTAGTTTTATCTGACCTAGATTATTCGACTTGACCCAGTGCATACGTTTATATTACTCTGTTTGTCAAGTATGGATATTGTTTATTTTATGTAGAAGGTTTCCTTGACAATAACAAAGTCGTCCGGATAGGCTGAGAGATATTTCTGACAGGTTTAACTTGGACCAGAATGCAGTTTTAGACAACGTACTTTATGCAAGAGCATATACAAGTAAAATATGCTTTCTTTTATTAAGTTTCTTCAAATGAATACTATATCTACAATAGAACTATTTGTAGAGATTAAAAATATAAATGAAGTTAGGAAAGTGCAAATTTCGTTGCAGTAATTATATTCCACTTGCAGACTGATTGGATGCTAACGGACAGTATAGGAGAAAAAAAATATTTCATCGATTGACGCAAGAATCTAATAAATATATGCATGCGTTCGTACTAGTATTATTTTCCAAGGTAATATTGGCTGTTCCTGATATTCTATTGCAGCACTTTACATCAATTTGATTTATTCTATACCTATTCAGATGCGAGTCGGTCGGCCGAGAAATGATATGCATACATACTTAAAAAATAAAGTACATTTTGTATACCCAGGAAATGCCACAGTCACGGAAGACAGACCTCCCAGTGAACCGGATAACGGCTTAATTATACGAACTTACAGACAAAGCAGCACTTCAACGAAAACAAAACAATCAAGCGAAAAGATCACCAAATTTCAAAGAGAAAGCACCAGAAACACCGCCATTGAATGGCCATCGGTTAATATTTAAATGTGGGCATATTCAGGAATACCACAATCACAGTCACGGAATACAGCCCACCGACTACTGTGCTTTCGACATCTTTCAGAGTCGTTTTTTGCTCGGTGCTTTAAACAGAAGAAGTGAATTTGTAAACTTTTGTCATGATTTAATGCAAAACCATTTGCCGTAACTACCTATGTGCAAAAAGTTTTATTCTAGTCAGTGGTTTTTAAAAAATCCAAAATAAATATTTTCATTTTTTTTTCATAGTAAAAATGAGTGAAAAATATGCAGAAATTTGTAGGGTAGGTAACTTGGAGGCAGATTTTCTACAAGTTTCACTTGTTCAATTTTTCTGAAATTTTCACAATATTGTTGTGAAACATCAGTAATCCAAATCAGCAAAGAAAAGTAAAAAACAAATTACAAGACAAAAATTCCAAAAAAATTACTTTATTATAGAAATTGCATAGGTCAGACCAATTTTTGGCGATAAATTTAATTTTAGGGTACATAGTTGAGAATAAAGCACAGAAACAGAAAAGACAAATGGTTTCTGATAAGATATAGTCAATCAGAACAAAATATTTTCATTTAAGATAAAACGCCAAGCAAAAAACGTCTTTCCGAGAGATGTCGAAAGGACAGTAAGGTTAGAATGACATGGCATTACAGAACAGCATTCTAACGAAAACAGAACGAACATACCGAAGCGGAACTGCAACATTAAAATTGTCGGTTTGGATTGTTAATGGGCTAATTTTAATACTTAATTAGAAATTATCGTCCCTGGTTTTCATGCCATAACCTCCCTGCCTTTCATCGCATTTGAATGACGTTGCTACTATTTTTTTCAGGCGAACATCAGTACGAATTATTGGATTATGTTGCCGCAAAGTTCTATGAAGAGACAGGTGTTTTTAAGCTATTGGTAAGTTAGGAAATATAGTATTATGAATGAAACACAGATTTTTTAAACAAATATATAATTATAAATGAAACATATGCATTCTAAATAGATGGATCCCTTGAAGACTATGAAAATGTATCTTTTTATTGAAAATATATAAATGAAGGGACCTAGGTAAGATTGGAGTCGCGAAACTTTTTAATGACTTCAGATTCAGCCAAACTATTTCAAATTTGGATACTATGCATTTGTTTTTCGAATAAAATGTACTTTATTTTTTACCCTTAGGCGTGTTTGAAATATAGTAAAAATGGCATTTTCTATTATTCTGGCATTATTAAAATTATATTACGGTTCTTTTCAAAGCTTGGATTTTTTTTACCGGTAAAAGCATGATTCTAGAACTTAATGTGATGCTTTCGGCTATCATTATTGTCTGTGTGCAAGATTAAATAACATGAATTTGTTTGCATTGTTTATTCAGGAATAGATGCTACGCAAAACGAAGACCATACAGGCCACGTAAAGTGAAAAAGTGTATACGAACATACACAAAATGCACAGATTCAGATTCATCCTGTGCATGCACAAAGTCTCATCCGGGCATTTGATCTCCATTGATGCATTTTGTATATTCCTATTATTCTGTAAGCAGACAGTGAAGACCCTAATCAGTCTGCGTGAATGCTCAAAGACACGTTTTCATATGGCGTGACCCATATAATTTCATTGTTTTACAGATAGTAGATTCCATTATGGCGTTATTTAGAGTAGACTATTGCGGACGAGGTGAACTAGCAGACCGACAACAAAAGCTGGCTCAGATGTTATCAAGACTTCAAAAGATAGCGGAAGGTCGGATAAAACTTCCCCAATTTTCCGAAAACTTTAATGCACATATTGCGTTTGTAAGGTGCATCTATCTGTTCTTATTTGTTTCTATATTTGTTTTATTACTATGACTTGCTAGGGTGTAGAAAACAGAAGAAACAAAATTTAAAACTGAACATACAAACAAAGAGAAACTGCAACAGAAATACCACTTTGAAACTGTCAAAAGTAAAAACGAAATTGAAAGGGCTGGTTGCAATAAGGGGCTTTTCCTTGTATCAGCAGATTAGAGTAATATTTTGTGTACTATTGTATGTCATGAAATTCCCTGGTTCAGTGTTTGCCCACACCAAGGTGTTTGTGTGAGGGGATTTGTATCGCCTGCGATACCTTGTTTCTCTCTATATGTGTCAGACCAAGATATTTAGGAACAAAACACACACACACACACACACACACACACACACACACACACACACACACACACACTAAAATGTCTCTAATAGGCTTTACTGCCTTACTAAATTTGACTTTTTAACATAAGTTTCAAAAAGAACACACTGTGGATTAGAAAATGGGAATCGCGGTTTTATTGAGACTCTTCATAAGCAGTAATGAAGTTTGCAACACTGCTTACGCCCTCTAGCGCATACATGAGCAGAATTCCGCTTTCAACTATACCACAATAGGCCCAATGATCCCAAAGGAAATGAAATATAATCTGCGCTATGGTAATGTACGGGGAGACGTTCTACCGCCGCCACACGGCACTAACACCAGCTGCAGTGTAGTAAAATATGTGTCAAAAGGATTGCCTTTGGAAAAAAAGAACATACTACGGATTAGAAAATGGGAGTCTCGGTTTTATTGAGACTCTTCATAAGCAGTAGTGTAGTTTGCAACACTGCTTACGCCCTCTAGCGCATACATAAGCAGAATTCCATTTTCAACTATAACACAATGGCCCAATGATCCCAAAGGAAATTAAATATAATCTGCACTATGGTGATATACGGGGAGACGTTCTACAGCCGCCACACGGCACTAACACCAGCTGCAGTGTAGTAAAATAAGTGTCAAAAATATTGCCTTTGGAAACAAAGAACACACTACGGATTAGAACACCATACAATGCTGAAAAAGCCTATATGGACAAACAGTTCTGTGCCTTACTATTAATATTGCAGGGTTGTAAGAATACTACCTATTGATTTTATCAGAGACACAATTCATGAAAAGTGTTGAATTGCTCCTATGTCATAATAGTCAGTCTCGTAGTCATCCGTTGAAATTCAGAGTGACTTGTTCAGTGCAATTTTATGCAACTTATGCAGTGGCTGAGTTAAAACGTCATTCTCAGCTTACACAACATCTGATACTTTATTTATTTTACTGTAGCATTCCTCGTTTAGTCTCTCACCACGTACATGGGAAGCACAGATGAAATAACAGTAGTGCCTGTTTTGATAATTATTTAAGCTCTTGGTAGTTTGCTGAAGTTGTGTTAAGTTATCAAAATGATTTGCATGCCTGCTTTTCTGACAAACTAAACATTTTACAGAAGAAGATTGTGCTGTACTCGTAGGAATTTCAAGCTTGAATTTTTCAGGGGGGGGGGGGGGGGGGGAGGGGGCGGTGATTTCTGATGATGTACTGGGTTCATTTGTGGACTTGTTTTCCTTTAAGGTACGATTAGGCATAGTTAGTTAGAGTCCAATAACATTTGTTACATATGCGATCCCCCCTCAGTAACCCTTCCTTTTAAACTTGATGGTAAATCAGAAACATCCTGTTCAGTCAATCTTTTAAATCGAACCCAAGTACTCATTTGACTTTTACAGTAGGGGCTAGAGTGGTCAGCTGCTGTGCACACATTACATTAGTCCTGTGGTATTTAGAGGTTGAACGATACAAACAAATACGAAAAATGATAAAGACCAAGACACATGACAAATACATGGAATTTTGACAGATGCTGCGACTGAGGCATGAAATACAAATCGTAATTCACCAAATATAAATATTTAAGATTAAACTAAAGTGCATGATAGCAAAAATAAGAAAACAACAACAACAAAAACATCGCCGAGTTCATGGATTATTGAGAATAAATATCAAAATCGAATACAGAATACATGCGGTGAAAACTTCAGCCAGTAAGGTAGAACATTCTTCAGACTGATCCAAAGTCTTCCAGATGCTGTGCTTCTTTTTACTTTGAGACAAGAGAATTTAACGTATGTAAGGGACCTTTCCACATAAATAGACGAAATTCTGTGAAACAGAACTTCGGCATTTTTCTGGATTTTTATATCATTTTTTTATTTATTCTTTTTTTTTTTTTTTTTTTTTTTTTTGCATTCAACTTATGTCTCAGAGCATTTACAGAAATTCCCCCATAATTATGCAATCTTCAGTCATTGTAACGAAGAACAATTCTGTTGCTTGACAGAGAAACGTTGTATTTCACAACGATTGGGATGCAAAATATAACAAAATTCACAAAGTGCAAATAAAGTGATATATTTTAGCATAGTGAGCTAGCACGTGCAATATACTTACATATCATAATAAGATGTTTCCATAGCTTACCAATTATATGCCTCAACGATTAGTTTCCTCTGATTTAGTTTCATCTGTTTCCTCTTCCTCTTGGTGTCTGGGGAGGACCGCGGCTTGTGCAACAAGATATATCGGAACCAGAATTTTACGGTGACGATTTTGATTTTGATATAGTCAATTCCCCTTTTCTGGATGGCGATGTCCCCCGGCGTACCTCATATGGGGTATACATATCTCAACTTATTAGATTCGCCAGAGCTTCTTCAAATCTTAATGACTTTAACTACCGTAATAAAGCCCTTACTGCCAAACTTCTTAGGCAGCGCTATCGTTATTTTAAACTTCGTAAGGCGTTTTCGAAATTTAATCGCAGTGCCTTGTTAGAAAAATATAGCGTCAGTCTGAAAACACTTCTGCAACAAGGTATATCGGAACAGAATTTTACGGTGACTTAGTCTACAGATTTAGAAAAATTGTAGGTAAATCTAACTTTTCGGAGCAATTCAGAAAACTTATTAACCGTTATAAAAGAATTGGCTATAGCCTGGATATTATGCGGCAGACTGCATGTCTAGTTGTCAACCCAATCATTGTTGATGGCTATGCTTCACTCTTTAATTGCACGACGGCGGTTCGGGCCTTAGACTCAATGACGATTTCTTCGTAAAACTTTAACCAGTGGGTTGGGGCTTGACGATATGTCTTTGGCTTGGCCCGCCGTGGTTCAACTATTGGTTTTCATTTACTCTGGCATACAGTAGAATTAGCCATGAGTACTCGTCTTTGTTTATTATAGTGATTAATTTGATTTTTTGTGTTTTCGCTTTGATGCATTGACTGAGTTGGGAGCCTTTATGCGAACCGAATTTTTATGTGTTTCTGTATTAAGAGTAGCATCGGGACCCAGGGTGAAGTTAGCTAGCTGTAAAAGTGCTTTAAACCCCCCGCTGGTTTACTCTACTGACCGTTCTAAGGCGGTGGACCCGGTGTTAGTCTTACTCTTTGTTTCTTTGTGGTTTATTCTACGAGGCGATTTGTTGTATGTCTTTCCGTGTGTCATATTGTTCTTGTGTTCTTGTGTTTTTGAGTCCTTTTAGTATTGCGATTACATCGCTTGGGGAAGAGAGCTAATCTTAGTGCTTTTTGTAGTTTTGTTTGATTTGTGCTTGTTTGGATTTGTCGGTTTCCTCTTCCTCTTGGGGTCTGGGAAGGGCTGCGGTTTGTGATTGTGGCACTCCCTGGACTTTTCTCTTACCTTTTTTGTGATCGCGGCACTCCCTGTTTTTTTGGGGTTTTTTTTTTTACCATTTTTTAATCTATTATTAGAAGATCATAAATCGCCAATTAGTTATAGAATTCAGCCACCCACATTTAGGGCACAAAACATACAAACAAAAGCTCCATTTGATAGATTTTATGGCATTGATGGCTCCTGTGTAAAGCTAATTGTTCACAAAATATTATTCGAATTTCCCAGTACCAGGAAAACCATCTTATGGCAACCAGCCGTTAGCAACACTGCTCTGACTTTCTATCATTCGCTTGAGCAGCATTCTATTTAAAATGGCCCTTTTGATGCAAAAGAATCAAAGGGTATAAGCTACGCATTGGTGATGTGCGGGGCCACGTTTTACGACTGCAACAAGGAATTTAACAGCAGCCATAATTCAGGTTAATAACATTAAGTTAATCGTCCCTGTTTACTCAGGGTAATGAATTAAAGCACATAGGCTACATGTAACTGAAACAATTTTTTGGTGTTAATGAGGACACTGTGTTAAAGGATTAAACCAGGAAAGAATGTTCAAGCAGTATCGGCCTTAGATTTGATGGAGAAGTATGCATTTGTACCAAAGATCCCATGATAGCATGTGATCCTGTATTTTGGCACTTCCTGAGCTTCATTAATTGCTTGATGAATGCATTGGTGCAGATCAACTCAAATTTATAGTTTGCCGTCTATACAAGATAGGGTTTTAGAACTAATGACACAAACTAAACTATAATCTCATTGCTCAAGCAAACAATAAACATGCGGATTTCTTGACAATACAAAATCGCGGATCACAGCCTCTAACTTAGGCGCCGTATAAAAGGTTGAATGACATGGAATTACAGCACAAAACAACACCCTTACGAAAACAGAATGAAAAAATGAAGAAGAACTGAACAGCAAAACCGTCGTTTAGTTATTCTTTGTTTGTGTGTTTGTAGTTTGATATGTGGCGTTTGTTTGTCATTATATTATCCTTATATCTCCTTCTTTTGGTGCCTCGGGGGCTGTGTTTCGTAATTACGGCATTTTCTTGGTATCTTCACTTACATTTTTGAAACTATCAACAATAAAACTATTACATGGGACGTGTGGTCAGGAGTTTTAACCTGGTTTGACGAGCGCTTAGCTCTCACTGGATATGAGGTTTCTCTATAGAGTGAATAGACGTTATTTATAAGACGTTGCGTTAACGCGCAACGTCTAGGAGACGTAATTATAACGTTAGTTGCTAAGCAGTTTTTAGTAGAGTCGTCGCCATTTTCAGAATCGTTAGGGCGAAAATATTGTGCAGGGACTGTACTTAAGAAAAAATCGTTTAACTCACTATCGGAGTTTTCGTTTCTTTTGTTGCCAATCCATAATCGGGAAATACGCAGCAACAAAACTGGTAGCAGAGCGAGGTTTAACATCGAATAACTAGTGAAAATCGGATTATCTTCAGTATGGCGTCATCGGAAAATACGGACGGTCGGAGCTCAGCAGAAAACATCGTGAAGTTGGAAGCGGAATATAAGAAGGACAAGGCCCGAGTAAAGTCGAGTTTTAGTCGGGCGAAAAACAGATTGATCGGGTTATTAGATCAACAAGAGCTGCCAAGCCGTAATGAGGTTCAGGATGCCTGTCGGAGGATGGATTCGAGCGCGGAGCTAGCAGCAGATGTTCTAACAAACTTTTCGGAGTTTTATATTAGAATTAATGAAATGCAGAAAAGTATGCGCGTGTCAAATGAGGCGGAAAAGCTCGACGACGAATACAGTTCCGCTTATGAAGCAGCCACTGAATATCTTCAATCGCGGCAAGATGAACGATCCAGTGTGACATCAGACATTTTGTCGATTAACATGACTGAGCAAATGAACATTTCGGAAACCAACGAAAGAGAACGACCGGGGATACAGCGAAAAGACGAGGTAGGAACTGTAATATCGAATAATACTTCCGAAACCACGCACGAAACAGCACGTGCAGCACAGAATAGCATACCAACCGAAAGTGAGCGTAGAAACCGAAATGTCCGGGTTGGCGGTTTTGATGAAAGACACAGCCACATGACTCACACTGGTCAAGAAAGTCATTCTAAATACGAACAGTCAAATATGGACATTACTAGGAGGCAGACAAGTTTGTCGGGACTAGACCCGCACATAGCACCGTTTGAACCAACGCATACATGTAACCGGGAGGCTCCGTCCATTGGGCAGGATTTGTGGCGGCAACTCAAGCGTGTGCAGATTCCAGTGTTCCACGGCGATAAACGAAAGTATCAGAGCTGGAAAGCAGCATTTCTTGCCTGCATTGACAATGCCCCGGCTACAGCAGAGTATAAGTTGCTGCAATTACGGCAATATTTATCCGGCGAAGCACTGCAAGTGATCGAAAACTTGGGTCATTCTGCAACGGCATACGAGGCAGCGAAAGAGCGGCTTGAACGGAAATATGGCGGCCAGAGGCGGCAGATCGCAGCATACTTGGAGGACTTAGATAATTTTAAGCAAGTAAGAACCGGAAATGCTAAAGACCTTGAAAATTTTGCAGACCTGCTAGATATAGCCATAATAAACTTGCAAGAAGCTGGACAAGATCATGAACTGGGGAACGGGTCTCTTTATACAAAACTACAGAGAAAATTATCAGAGTCGATGCTCCCGCGATACCATAGATGGGTATTTGAAAACAACATAACTGAGTCTGTAGCTGCTTTACGAAAATGGGTCATACAAGAAGCGGAGTTTCAAACGATTGCGACAGAAACAATACACGGACTCGCAGGAAAAGCAGACAACCCACAGCCAGCACAGTCGATGCCTAGGGGCCGAAACCAAAGAACATTCTTTGGTGAATCACAGAATGGCCGCAGTACGGAGAAAGCACCATGTCAAGTTTGCGGAGGGCGGCATGCGATTTGGAGATGCCAAAAATTTGCTCAGAAAAGTCCAACGGAACGATGGAATATTGCGAAACGGTCGCAGCTATGTTTCCGTTGCCTTGGTGACGGACATTTCGGGAAACTCTGCCCAAAAAGTCGAACGTGTGGAAAAAACGGCTGTCAAGAAATCCACCATAGATTGTTGCACCAGTATAATCGGAGGGTTGAACCATCGGCGAGTAGCGCGAAGGACCAAATCGAACAAAAACGTATCGACCCGGGACAACGCGAACACCGTCCCGAACCAGGTGTTTTCCAGGCGGATCCAGCTGATTCTGTCACGGAGGGGAAAGAGCAGCCGCACGTTGAGCAAATCACTATGGTGACGCAGAGCAGGTCCAGGACAGACTTCATAGCTCTCAGAACTGTACCAGTCATTCTGAGAAATGGTGACCGGTCGCTAAAAGTGAATGCGCTGTTGGACGAGGCAAGCAACAAGACGTACCTCAACTCGGACGTTGCTGCGGAGCTTGGGCTACACGGCAGGACGGAAAAGGTAGCAGTGAATGTACTTAATGGACAGATCGAGACCTTCGAAACAAAACCAGTAAGTTTCAATCTTGTGAGCATCGATCATAAAGTAAATATGAACGTGACCGCATACACTGCAAACAGGGTGACCGGTGACATGCCTGTCATACATTGGAATGACTACAGTTCAAAATGGTCATATTTGAGGAAAATAGACTTCCCCGTTCCGGCTAAGAAACCCATAGCTGATATCTTAATAGGGTTGGACTGTCTTGAACTTCACAGTGCGATTGAAGAGGTCAGAGGTCAACCGGGTGAGCCGGTAGCCAGATTAACGCCATTGGGATGGACATGTATAGGCAACCCTAACACCAGCGAGACACCAAGGTTAGAAACACATTTTGCATGCACATACTTTATCAGGGGTCAATCGGAGATTGAAGAGGTCAATTCCAATCTGAAACGGTTTTGGGAAATTGAAGAAGTTTCACCTTTGAATCCAACGCCCATTGTACAAATGCAGGACCAACTTGCTTTAAGAAAGGCCGAGAACTCTATCCAGTACGACAGAAAAATGTATCGGGTTGGTGTCCCATGGGTTAAAAACAAGCCAAGTCTCCCAGATAACTACCGTATGGCACTGCAACGGCTTCAGAATACCGAAAAAAGGCTCCAAAAGTCCCCAGAGATAGCGCAGGCGTACAGTGACATTATTGAACGCTACGTTGCGAAAGGATATGTCAAAAAGGTACCAAAAAGTGAACAGTCAACATCGAAATGGTACTTACCGCACTTTCCTGTTATAAGGCCGGAAAAGGACACGACCAAGACCAGAATAGTCTTTGATGCCTCAGCTACGTGTGAAGACATATCTCTGAATGATGTAATCCACCAGGGGCCGAAACTGCAACGAGACCTATTCGACGTGCTTTTGCGGTTCAGACGTTTTCCGGTAGCCATTGTCTGTGACATTGCAGAGATGTACCTTAGGATTGGTATACTACACGAGGACAAGCCGTACCACAGATTCCTATGGAGGGGAACCAACCAAAGCCGCGCACCGGACGTTTACGAGTTCGACAGGGTTGTTTTCGGTGTGAATTCGTCCCCTTTCCTGGCGCAGTTTGTTCTTCAAAGGCATGCAAAACACTACGGAAGTGACTTCCCTATAGCTGCAGAAACAGTTGAGAAATCTACATACATGGACGACTCCATGGACTCTGTACAGACAGAAGAGCAAGGTAGGGTGTTATATAATCAACTCTCAAAATTGTTGTCTAAAGCGGGAATGCATGCTCGAAAATGGCTCTCAAATTCACCCAGTGTTTTAGCGGACATCCCGGTTGAAGATCGAAAGGCTGAAGTTGATTTGGACCGCAGTCAGTTACCTTGTACAAAAACTCTCGGGGTATGGTGGTTCGCAGATCAAGATGTCTTCACATTCAAAGAGACTGCCCCAGATGACAGCATGGTCTACACGAAGCGGAACTTTCTGAAGAAAATTGCGACCCTATTTGATCCGATCGGGTTTCTGGCTCCGTTCACAATCCGCGCAAAAATGCTACTTCAAGATATGTGGACTAAAGGCTTGGATTGGGACGACGAGCTTACCGAACCGCTAACCAATTCGGCACGTGCTTGGTTCGGAGAACTGGGCGAATTAAAGCACATACGGATTCCAAGATGTCTATGGAAGAACGGTATGATAGCATACACTATGTCGTTGCATACGTTTGTAGACGCATCTGAAAGTGCCTATGGGGCTGTTGTCTATGCAAGGTGCCAGTATGAAGATGGTTCAGTTTCAACCAACATCGTTGCAGCAAAGACACGTGTGTCGCCGAACATCGCTGCTAGCATTCCCAGGCTAGAATTGATGGGCGCGGTGGTGGGAGTTCGACTTACCACGAGAATAGCGGAGGTACTCGGGATACAAATGACCAAATCAACATTCTGGTGTGACAGCGTGAACGTGCTATGGTGGGTTCGAGGTCGAAGCCGTAATTTCAAGCCCTTTGTTGCTCACAGAGTGGGCGAGATACAAACACAGACGGATCCAAACCAGTGGCGCTATGTACCCACTAAAGTCAACCCGGCGGACATGTTGAGCAGAGGAATGCCCGCGAACGATCTGGCCAAGTGTAATTCATGGTGGAGAGGACCCGCATTTCTTAGTCAGACGGAAGATATGTGGCCTAGGAACAAAATATTTGAACAACCAGTCGGAAACAATGAAATCAGACGTTCTTCAAGAGTGGAATCTAGAACCCAAGAACCAAAGGTTGGTGATAAAACTTATCATGTCGGGACCTTTATAGCAGTAGACGACGGCGTAGCATCTCTGTTGGCACCGCACAAATACTCAAGCTGGTTAAAATTGAAACGTATTCAGGCTTGGATCAATCGGTTTGTTGGAAACTGCCAAAGAAAAGGCACTGGCAGGATATCTAGGGAGTTGACGGTTGATGAGCTACAGCAAGCAGAGATACAGCTCATTAAGCAAACACAGCGGGCAGAATTTCCAGAGGAGTGGAAGTCTTTAGCTCAGGGACGTCCGCTACCAGCAAGCAGCAAGCTTCTTGGACTGAAACCCAAATTGGACGATGATGGCCTAGTACGATCTGACGGACGTCTGAAAAATGCCAGATTTCTTTCCTATGACGTACGGTACCCAGTGATTTTACCGCGAAAATGCTGGCTAACGAAGCTGATAATTAAGGATGCTCACGAGAAAGGGAACCACGCGTTTGGGACCAACCAGACTTTAGCAACGTTGTCGGCTCGGTATTGGATCATCTCGGCACGCGAGGCAATCAGAGAATGGGAACGAGAATGTGCCGAGTGCCGCCGTCGGAAGGCTAGAGCAGCGCAACAGATCATGGCACCGCTGCCCTTGGCTAGGCTACAGACGTCACTGAAAGCGTTTACAAGAACAGCTGTAGACTTCGGTGGACCATTCATCACAATACAGGGCAGAGGCAAACGGCGAGAAAAACGGTACTTGTGTCTGTTCACTTGCCTCGCCACCAGAGCAGTGCATTTAGAAATAGCTTTCGGTCTCGACACAGACTCATTTTTAAATGCTTTCTACAGAATGACCAGTAGAAGAGGACTTCCTGAGGAGATGTTTTCGGATAATGGTACCAACTTTAAAGGAGCTGATCGAGAACTCAAGACGCTACTGTCAGAGCTGGACGAAACAAAAATCAACGTCTCTGTTGCGAACAAGGGAGTAAAGTGGCATTTTAATCCTCCACTTGCTCCACATTTCGGTGGGGCGCACGAGTCAATGATAAAGTCGGCAAAGAGGGCAATCAACGCTATACTGGGACAGGCTGATATCACCGACGAAGAGTTGATGACGGCAATCATCGGTGCCGAGGGCTTGATCAACTCCCGGCCTCTGACATACCAGTCTGCAAACCACGAGGACGACGTTCCACTGACTCCAAACCACTTTCTGCACGGCCAAGTCGGGGGCCAGTTCGCACCAACTACCGTAGATGAAACACAGTTCAGCCCGCGAAAACGATGGCGTCGAATCCAGGAGCTAGTCCGTCATTTTTGGCAGAGATGGCTGAGAGAATGGCTGCCGGGACTCAGCATACGGAGGAAGTGGCGTCGGGAGCGGAGAGACGTACACGTTGGCGAGGTCGTCCTAGTCATCTCGCCGGAATTGGCCCCTGGGCAGAGTCCTAGAAGTCTACCCCGGGGACGACGGACGGGTCCGTGTGGTCAAGGTTCAGGTCGGGGAAGGCACCTTGACACGGCCAGTGACGAAGCTGTGCCCTTTGGAAGGAGAGTTGTGAACCGTAACACTGACAAAGACTTAATGAACAGTTAAACTGAAGATAATACAAATGGCTACTTTTAATTTTAACATGGAACCATAATTTATTAACGTTCTGATTATATCGTATTTTGTTTAATTTTCATGTTTAATTTATTATAAAGTTTCCATAGACAGAATGTAGCCATAATTTAATCAAAATGTAAGACATTTCGGGAGGGGAAGAATGGATATGAGGTTTCTCTATAGAGTGAATAGACGTTATTTATAAGACGTTGCGTTAACGCGCAACGTCTAGGAGACGTAATTATAACGTTAGTTGCTAAGCAGTTTTTAGTAGAGTCGTCGCCATTTTCAGAATCGTTAGGGCGAAAATATTGTGCAGGGACTGTACTTAAGAAAAAATCGTTTAACTCACTATCGGAGTTTTCGTTTCTTTTGTTGCCAATCCATAATCGGGAAATACGCAGCAACACTCACCTTTAATCTTGATACGGTAATAGCTGTACGTCACTGTTCGATGGGCTGCTGTGTTCATCATGCCACGACTTGGATGGAGAGAATATTTTTTTTTTTTTTTTTTTTTTTGGTCGTTCGTCCATCTATTCCTTCGCCATGTGTACCTTGTCAGCAAAATATCTCCATTAGAGTTTGAGCTAGAGCTTTGAAATTTGGTATGCTAATTGGAATGATAAATAGATTACTTGATGAGCGGTGCGTAAATTCCAAACACGTTTGCCGGAGTTAAGTCTTTTTGTTGGGACACGCATATAGTTGGGGGCAGATTGTATAACATACACACATGTCTATTTTTGTCAGTTGTTTTCAAGAGATCTTTTAATAACATATTTCACCAGTACTGGATGGTTTTCTCGCTCGGCCCATCCTAAAACATCACCGACTATGTCAAAAAAAATGACGAGGCGTGAGCCAGCCATTTAAATATTTTTGATAACTCTTTGTTATACAAAAATTGCGGAAGAGGTCTTGTTGATCGAAACTAGTAAGTCTGACGCAGAAAACTTGATACTTAAGCTAGTGTCAGTTTTGCTCAACAGGATCGTTGTTTTTATGCCCCCAACCCACCCCCCCCCCCCCCATTCAAAGAATGGTGGAAAGGGCATATAGTGTTACCCCTGTCCGTCCGTCCGTCTCCGTCCGCGTCCGGCGTAGCAATTTGCGTTTAAGTTTTTCAGACGGGGGCATCCGTGTCTTTTGGACAATTTCTAGTTTGAATGTGTTTATCATATGATAGTAAGACAGAAAAAAATTCTTTTTGGGAAAGCTTTAGTAAAATACTAAAATTGGTACTGGCGTCCAGAACGCCATCTTCCTCTTTTCAGACTATATAATTTGTTTCAATACAAATGCGCATGTTGTTTCTTTGTTTCAGAGTATAATGTTGCAGTATTTATTACCAATCAGATGACAGCTGATCCTGGGGCAGCAATGACGTATGCATATTTTTAATGCATTATTTGTATGTATTGTACTTTGTGCAGATAAAGTTTGAATAATTACTCTACTGTACGAGAGTACCATACGTGAAATGATCGACAGCAGATTCGTTAATAAAGATTCTGCCTGCTGACCTGTGTTTCAGGTCTGATAGCAGTATATTATGTGTGTGCGGTCGTCTATGTTGAAATTGTTTTTAGTTTAACAATAAACCAAGTTCTCCGGCAGACAGGCTTCAGCAAATATTAAAGATACAAATCAGACAGGCCTGAGCAAATAATGAAGATACAAATCAGACACACCAAAAAGTGATGTCTGATCAAGGTATACACTGTTTGTCCCTCATCCGACAATTATAAAGCTATATACAATTTGCCGCATAAACTGATTAAAAATAAACTTAATGATTAATGGTTAATTAAAAGAATCTTCTTTAAATTCTTTTCTTTCCTTGTAACGAAAAGCATCCTTCTTTTCAGTTCAGCTGACACTTAGGGTCTTGTTAGAAATTTTGTGCGACTCTTTGGTTTCTTCTTGTTAATATGATTATTCTGGTTGGTACTAAATTATATGTGGATAACTTATTCAAAGTTGATAGTACTTGCTTTGAGGCCGTAAAACAATGCACTACTTCGATGTAGTGCTGTTGATATTTAGTCGTTTGGTTCTAAGTTTAGTTACTGTAGGTCTACGTACTGTAGATGTAGGTTACTGTAGGTACTTTAGGTGTCTTAAATTTTCTCAGTCTCAAACAAATGACCAGTTAGAGGGATGAACAGACAAACATAAAACAGAAAATAACTGATGTTGACCCTAAGCCGAACTAGCTACTTTAGGCCAATTAGGCCTCAACAGCTGTCCCCTTATAAATTTTCAAAATCAAAGAATGGGCTCAGTGATCATAAAAGACCAGTAAATATAAAATACAATGTGCATGAAGACGTTTTACGACCGACACACTGCACACTGCTCTGACACTGGGAACAGTGGGAAGAAATAGCAATTTACTCGTGAAAGTAAGGCCTTATGTCACCGTTTTGCCGTCTGCTGGTTTAGCACACAGATACGTATGTATGTGACTGAACATTTTATGTTTGACAAAACATCATATCTGTCTTGTTTTATTCTATACTTAATTAGTTAATTATTCAAGGCAAACAATCTTGCAAATGCTTCCAAGAATTCCAGCATTTATACTTCGATAAATGAAGAACAATCTTGGACTGCTTTTTACTTAATTCAACCTTATATTGCCTACCTTATATTATCTTTCAGTGACAGATAGATGGCTGTCTTATTGACATTTATTATTCCATGAAACCAAATTCAATCTTATATTACCTACCTTATATTGCCTTTCAGTAACATATAGATGGCTGTCTTATTGACATTTATTATTCAATGAAACCAGTACTTTCAAGATTTGGATCAGCTCGAAAAAAAAAACGAAAACGATTTTTTCCTTAAGCCATATTAACTCTTGCTTTGCTAAGAATCGCCAGTTTAAAAAAGTATGTCAGTCAGTTTCTACAAGACTTGTTCATTTGTAGGTTTACAGTTGACCCTAAGAAGCCTATTGGCGGCAACATTCTAGCCCATGCGTCAACTACTAGACTAAGTCTGAGGAAGGGAAGAGGCGAGAACAGGATATGTAAAATATATGACAGGTAATAATTCCAAAAGGGCCATTCTAAAACGCCATGAATAAATACGACTGGTATTTGCGTTATATTAAAAATTAGTTCGTGTAAAATGCATTTATACAAGGCCATATACTAGTGAATCACACGAGACCGATTACTGTTCGAATGTATCTTTATACACATGTTTTTGTAGTTCAATCATAAAGAGTCAAGAAGTTTTGTCTTTTGCTGTCATTTTACACAAATCAATACCAGAATTGGTCAAAATGTATAATTCAGGGAGTTCTGAAGTAGATATGAGACTTGAGTGGTTACTTTGTAAACGCATCCAGAAAGTCATCTTGGAAAACACGTTGACTTTACACTGGTCGAGACCTGGTGAACAATATGTGCGGTCAGTCATTTGAGAGTCACGGTAGCTTATTTCATTCCACATTATAACCATAACCTACCACACTCTTTCTGATTTTTGACCTTTCAGATGCTACCCGCTTTGCTTTCTGTATGTATGTTTTAATGTTTAGAGCGGCACAAATATTTGTTCGTGTACCGGTGTTTTAAAGATGACTTCTGTTTTGCCATTGTTTGTTCCACGTAATTCTTTCTTTTGGTACCTCGGGAAAGCTGTAGTTGTAACATTTCCTGGGTAATTTTACTAATATATTTTACAGAGGGAATGCTGACATGAAAATACTTATTGTTTACCCTTAGAATTAAAAACAAAAATCCGTGAGCTTCAGGACATTTGCAGAAATGTATGTAATACAAAAGTAAAAAAGCAATGCTAGTCCCTATCCTATAAAAGAAAGTGAAAGTAAGATTGAGATGATATGAAATCCATATAAAATAGCAAAATCTTTGGCCCATAGACGTAAATCTTGGCACAATCTACGTATAGAATGACAAAGCGCCAAAAATGCATCATTTGAATTTCTGAAAACGAAATTTTATCTGTTTATCTTCACTGAGCTAGTGTCAGTGCCGTGTGGCGGCCCCAAATCATTTTCCGCACTTCACTTAAGTGTACTTTGGTAAACTGTTGTGATCAGTAAGTGTCCTTCGTGCGTTATGACGCCGTCCGTTGTCTGATGTCAACAATTTATTTATATGGCAGCCTGCACAGATGATTCCAGTAGCTAGTACTTTTTTTCTACTTACTGTTCCAAGACGGTTCCTCTGTTGCAGTTCTTGTTTGTCTTTGCGTTAGTGATTTCAGTCTGAAAACACTTCTGTAACAAGGTATATCTGAACCAGAATTTTACGGTGACTTAGTGTACAGATTTAGAAAAATTGTGGGAAAATCTAACTTTTCAGAGCAATTTAGAAAACTAATTAACCGTTATAAAAGAATCGGCTATACATAAATATTATGCGACAGACTGCATGCCTAGTGGTCAACCCGATCATTGTTGATGGCTATGCTTCACTCTTTAATTGCACGACGGCGGTTCGGGCCTCAGACTCAATGACGGCCTCTTCGTAAAACTTTAACCAGTGGGTTGGGGCTTGACGATATGTCTTGGCTTGGCCCGCCGTGATTCAACTATTGGTTTTCATTTACTCTCGCACATTAGAATTAGCCATGAGTACTCGTCTTTGTTTATCATAATGATTAATTTGATTTTTGTGTTTTCGCTTTGATGCATCGACTGTGTTGGGGGCCTTTATGTATTTCTGTATTTAGAGCAGCATCGGGATCCAGGGTGAAGTTGGCCGGCTGTAAAAGTGCTTTAAATCCCCCGGTGGTTGATTCTACTGAACGTTCTAAGGCGGTGGTCCCGGTGTTATTCTTACTCTTTGTTGCTTTGTGGTTTATTCTACAAGGCGATTTGTTTTAGGTCTTGCCTTGTGTTATTTTGTTCTTGTGTTTTTCAGTCCTTTTAGCAGTTCGATTACCTTGTTTTGGGAAGAGAGAGCTAATCTTAGTGCTTGTTGTACGTTTGTTCGATTTGTGCTTGTTAGGTTTTTGTTTTCTCTTCCTCTTGGTGCCTTGTGTCGGGACCCAGGGTGAGTGTTGGCTAGCTGTAAAAGTGCTTTAACCCCACGGTGGTTTGCTCTACCGACCGTTCTAAGGCGGTGGTCCCGGTGTTAGTCTTATTCCTTGTTGCTTTGTGGTTTATTCTACGAGGCGATTTGTTGTATGTCTTTCCGTGTGCCATTTTGTTCTTGTGTTTTTCAATCCTTTTAGTATTGCTATTACCTCGCTTGGGGAAGAGAGAGCTAATCTTAATGCTTTTCGTACGTTTGTTCGGTTTGTGCTTGTTTAGATTTGTCGATTTCCTCTTCCTCTTGGGTCCTGGGAAGGGCTGCGGTTTGTGATTGTGGCACTCTCTGGACTTTTCTCTTACTTTTTTGTGATTGTGCTACTCCCTGGACTTTTCTTTTACCTTTTTATTTTCACATTTGACGTTTGTTTCTTTATTATTTGTTCGGCAGATTTTCCTATTTTGGGAAGGTTGTGCTTCGTGACCGGCATTTCAAGGGTATATTCACTATACGTTTAAGCAGAAACTAAGCTTTCTAATAGGTTGTTGTTTATTTATAGACAATAGAAAGCAAAACATTTAAACAAAAACATAAAAAAATGTGACCCTTAGCTGCATGTTGAGTCCTGTTTGTATTCCAGCAATATGATCACGTGCTGTATGGATGTTTGCCTTCATGCATCATTTCTTGTCATGATTTTAGCATTGTGGTCGCCTCATTTCAATAGCAGTGTACCTTGCTTTATGTTTCTTTCTCTGTGTGTTTTGTGCTTTTTGCTTTGTGCGAGCCGACCATTTTATTATTATACCTCTAGCATACTACACCGGCATGTCAGTTAACTTTTTTCCGTCAAGCATTTCTCTGGAGGTACTGCTGCGAGTGCTCCCTGAAACTTAAAATAGGTACAAATGTTGAGTATGACTCAAATGTATTTTGGGAAAAAAAGCCATGCTGCGGTTTTTTATTTATACTTTGTTGTTCCATTTTTCTTCATTCCCTAATTCTACGAGGCGATTTGTTTTATGTCTTACCTTGTGTCATTTTGTCCTTGTGTTTTGTAGTCCTTTTAGCATTGCGATTACTTCGCTTTGGGAAGAAAAAGCTAATCTCAGTACTTTTCGTATGTTTGTTCGATTTGTGCTTGTTTGGGTTTGTCGGTTTCCTCTTCCTCTTGGTGTCTGGGAAGGGCTGCGGTTTGTAATTGTGGCACTCCCTGGACTTTTCTCTTGCAAAACACAGGCAATTCTATTAAAACTTTTCACTTTCACAACAATACCTAGGATCTTGAAATGTGGTATAAATGTTGGGTATGACTCGTTGTATCGTGGAAAAGAGAGCTGGCCTGCTCTCCATATTCTTCCATTTATCTCAGGGTTACCACCGTCAGGGAAACATTAGGGAAATCTGAAATATTTTTAAAGTCAGTGAAGTCAGGAAATTGTGATAAAAAGGAAAGGGAAATTCCAAATTTTTAGAAGGTTAGGGAAAAGTCAAGGAGTTTAGTCATTTTACACTATTTTCTATAAAAAAAAAGTAAGAGAAAAGTCCAGGGAGTGCCACAATCACAAACCGCCGCCCTTCCCAGACCCCAAGTGGAAGAGGAAATAGAAAAATCCAAACAAGCACAAATCGAACAAACGTACGAAAAGCACTAAGATTAGCTCTCTCTTCCCCAAGCGAGGTAATCGCAATACTAAAAGGACTCAAAAACACGAGAACAAAATGACACACGGAAAGACATACAACAAATCGCCTCGTAGAATAAACCACAAAGAAACAAAGAGTAAGACTAACACCGGAACCACCGCCTTAGAACGGTCAGTAGAGTAAACCACCGTGGGGTTTAAAGCACCTTTACAGCTAGCTAACTTCACTCTGGCTACTCTTAATACAGATACACATAAAAATTCGGTTCGCATAAAGGCTCCGAGCTCAGTCAATGCATCAAAGCGAAAACACAAAAAATCAAATTAATCACTATAATAAACAAAGACGAGTACTCATGGCTAATTCTACTGTATGCCAGAGTAAATGAAAACAAAATGTTGAACCACGGCGGGCCACGCCAAAGCCATATCGTCAAGCCCCAACCCACTTGTTAAAGGTTTACGAAGAGGCCATCATTGGGTCTGAGGCCCGAACCGCCGTCGTGCAATTAAAGAGTGAAGCACAGCCATCAACAATGATTGGGTTGACAACTAGGCATATAGTCTGCCGCATAATATCCAGGCTATAGCCATTTGTTTTATAACGGTTAATAAGTTTTCTGAATTGCTCCGAAAAGTTAGATTTACCTACAATTTTTCTAAATCTGTAGACTAAGTCACCGTAAAATTCTGTTCCGATATACCTTGTTGCAGAAGTGTTTTCAGACTGACGCTATATTTTTCTAACAAGGCACTGCGATTAAATTTCGAAAACGCCTTACGAAGTTTAAAATAACGATAGCGCTGCCTAAGAAGTTTGGCAGTAAGGGCTTTATTACGGTAGTTAAAGTCATTAAGATTTGAAGAAGCTCTGGCGAATCTAATAAGTTGAGATATGTATACCCCATATGAGGTACGCCGGGGGACATCGCCATCCAGAAAAGGGGAATTGACTATATCAAAATCAAAATCGTCCCGTTAATCATAAATTTTGGTGGAAACCGTACCATTAGAAATACAGAGATTCAAATCCAAAAAAGGTGCCTCGGTATCGGAAGAATTTGCACTATTTAATTGGAGTTCTGTAGGATATATCCGGTCCACCATTTGGTCACAGTAAATATTGTCAATATTTAATAAATCATCAAGGTATCTTGAAGTTGAATTGAAAGCCTCAATAATGTCAGCCTGATTTTCACGTGTGAGAGACTGCAACAGCTGCCCAATTTGCTTTCTCTTTTACTACTTTTGTGATGCTAGCATTTTGGCCACCTTCAACAGCTGCCCATTTTGCTTTCTGTTTTACTTGTGATTAAGAGTGGCATCGGGACCAAGAGTGGTTGGCTAGCTGTAAAAGTGCTTTAAACCCCCCGGTGGTTTACTCTACTGACCGTTCTAAGGCGGTGGTTCCGGTGTTAGTCTTACTCTTTGTTGCTTTGTGGTTTATTCTACGAGGCGATTTGATGTATGTCTTTCCATGTGTCATTTTGTATTGTGTTTTCAGTCCTTTTAGTATTACGATTACCTCGCTTGGGGAAGAGAGAGCTAATCTTAGTGCTTTTCGTACGTTTGTTTGATTTGTGCTTGTTTGGATATGTCGGTTTCCTCTTCCTCTTGGAGTCTGGGAAGGGCTGCGGTTTGTAATTGTGGCACTCCCTGGACTTTTCTCTTACCTTTTTTTTTCATGAAATGTCTATGGCAGTTTCCGATATTTGTATTACTTGATAATATTTTTTTTCACAAGTGCCGCTGTAGATTCTAGAACTCAAAAGAAGTTTTGATGCATAGTATTATACCCTTAAGGGCCCTGTTTGCGAGGGGTATACTCTTTTTCATGTTGTCTCTCCGTCCGTTACGTTTTGGTTCTTGTGGGTGTGAATGTCTAATAAGCGATGCTTATAGTCAATTTATTGTTGCCCATTATTGTGCCTGTGTCAGAGCTATTCCAGTAATATTTATTTAATACTCTGGTTTAGTGCAAATGTTTTATAGCTGTCCATTGCTTAATATGCAATAGTTTAAGGATAAATCAATATAGGTCTGGATATAAGCATGCCTAATGAGTATAGGGGGTTGGAACAACAGCTTAGATTTTCATCTTCCTAAATCTGTATCCCACAAACAGCGAATGAAAAGAATTGAAATATTAACTTCATAACGTCACTCTGATATTTATTTCAAACCCCTCTACCAGAGAGCAGCTGCAGCATTGTTACAGTTGTTCCAACAAAAGTCAAACAAAATAACTGTTTCACGCTAAATATTACCGAAAATCAAGTTAATAGGAAGAATGGAATAACTATAGGGGAGGCTAGAGGCCATCAGGTTTTGGCAAATTTGGTCAGTAAAAACTGCCATCTGGTCAGTGAAAAATTAGGGAACTTTAAATTGGCGCGGTGGTGGCAAATCTCCATTTGTAAGTTGTTCTTACTGTCTGGTAACTGTTGTTTTTTTTTTAACATTTTTGTCTCCAGAACTACTGCATGCAGGTTCTTGAAATTAAGTACTAATGTTGAGCATGACTTGTACTGAGGTAAAGAGAATACTTTCATTGGGCATAACTTATACTGTGGTAAAGAGAACTGGCCTGTTCCCTCTTATTCCTCCATTTTTTTCTGTTTTTTCTTTCAATACTGTCAAAAATGTTTCAAAGATTTTTCAGTTTCTATAGCAGCCAATGTCTTTAAACTGCAAACATTAAGAGAATAACCAAAGACATCATAGAGAAAAAAATGCTGCTTTTATTTATACATTGTTGTCTGTTTTACCATTTTCCTTCTTTCTCTCCATTGTAATAAAAAGAGAATTCTATCTCAAAAAGGATATTACTGGGATATGCTACCCTGTTTTTTGAGAGAACAATCAGTGATAGAAGCTTATTATATTTTTGGGTGGGCCTTTATCATGAGCAATCCAAATCTGGTGATTATTTTACTATAGAATGGGCATGACTTATTTTTGGGCACATTCATTTTTCCCATTAGCACGTGAAAGTTTTGAAAAGATGCGCAAATATGAATAGGACACGCGCCACTGGCACATTATATGGGCCTATAAATTACGCCATAGGCGGCCAACCAAGACGCACCTAGGATGACTTCCAATGTGATTGTTCCAGGTTGGGCGATGTCTACACAGAAGACTCTAACAAAATTAGAATTTTTAAGACTTTTTTTACATATAATATTTACCACATATATAACACAATACAGACAACAATACAATTCACAGTTCCGAGCAAGTCTCTTCACGTTGGTACGGCTGGAGACTTATACTGGGTATATTACTTGATTCACCTGGCTTGGTTAATCAATTTTATACACTCAGTATGGCCCCATCAAAAATGAGGAGTACTCTGTGCTAATGTAAAGAGATTACCTGCCTTTTCTTCCTTCACCCTATTGCTGTACATTTTCTTCCTTCTTACACTAGTGTACTGTTCATTTTATTTAGAGTTCATATTTGATGCGTTTTCTGGCGATATATTTCTTTGACTAAACCCCCCCCCCCTACCCCCCCCCCCCCCCCCCCCTGTCTACTCATCGTTCTGAGTCGATGGTCCCGGTGTTAATATTAATGTTACCTCGCTTGGGAAAGAGAGAAAGCTAATCTTAGTGCTTTACGTACGTATGTTCGATTTGCGATTGTTTGGTTTTGTCTGTTTCCTCTTCCTCTTGGTGTCTGGGAAGGGCTGCGGTTTGTGATTTAGCACTCCCTGGACTTTTCTCTTACCTTTCTTTAGAATATAATCTATTATAACACGGCCTTCACGCTGTTCATATTATACTGGTGATTGAGACCTAAGAAACCTTCTTCCGTGAATTTGTTTGTCGGCCTCTGCTCGACCTCCTGTTCTTTGTTTAGTTATTGAACATCAAAATGTTCTTGGAAGGACACAACTACAATAAACAAAAACAGAGACTAAGAACATATCCTACAATAATACAAGATGAAGTCTGCGGTTATTATTCTACCCATTATTCTCCAATGACGCACGTCACCGTATAGAGTGAAAGGCGTCATTGACGTCGCGGCAGGATCCCCGATACCATGATAAACCTATATTCTATTCTATCCTATAATGTTTTAAGACTATTTGTGCGTTATGTATAATAGTGGTAGACATTAACATACAAAGACAGCGTAACTAAGCAACGACGTCATGAGACGTTAACGTAATTTACATCACAGTATAGTCTAATTAATGTAAAGAACATGGATACTACATTTCTCCCCTTTTTTTGTCAAAGAGAGATGCTGAGATAAAAATTCTGCAAATCCTAAAGCTGTCGACTGAAAGTGAGGCGTTTTGTTATGAAATTACCGTTATAATTGCAATCTTTCGTGAAGTAACCAAATATATATTTGTGAATCATCCAACTGTTTATCGAAGAAGTTTGTATGAAATTTCTGTAACTAAAGTCCAATTAATAAAGTATGCATGTAACCAAATAACCACGTTTATAAGACCGATCCTAGAATACGGAAACGAAATTTGGGATAACTGTACACAGTACGAAAAAGAGGAAATAGATAAAATTCAAAATGAGGCTGCAAGAATTGCTACGGGAACAACAAAATTAGTATCTATTGAAACACTGTATTCTGAAATAGGATGGGAAACTCTAGATTCCAGAAGACGGAAGCAAAAATTATCTCTTTTTTACAAAATGTATTCAAATAGAAGTCCTAGTTATCTTTCCGCTCTTGTACCACCTTCTATCAGCGATATTTCTTCATATAACTTAAGAAATGCAAATAACTTGCAAACTGTTGAAACACGAACACGTCAATATTATAATTCTTTTCTCCCTTCTGTGATAAGAGAATGGAATGGTTTGTCGGAAGAAACAAGAAACGCCAGTTCAGTTAGTGTCTTCAAATCACGCCTTGACCAAAACGTAATTGTTCCACAAATACCTAAATACTTTTATATTGGCGATAGACGTCTGCAGGTGTTGCATACACGTCTTCGAACAAACTGTAGTGCTTTAAATCAGGATCTTTTTCGTAAAAATATTTCTGACACTTCACAGTGCATTTGTGGCAGTACGGAAACCGCTGATCACTTTCTTTTAGAATGTCCCCTTTACCATGGACAAAGACGAGAACTTTTCCAGGTAATCTCACTCATTTGCCCAATTTCTGTTGACGTTCTATTGTTTGGCAACAGCACTGTAATTTATGAAAATAACGTAAAGATTTTCGAGGCAGTTCATAATTACATTAAAAAAAGTAAACGTTTTTAATTTTACCTTTTCATGGCACAGTTTTCCTCATTGTTGAGTGATGCGAATACAATGTATTATGATACCGGTGAGATAGGCCAGAGGAATTATAAATACATTTAGTATACAGCAGGACAACAGGATTATAACAGGATTATAGTGTATTTGGCCATTTTTTTTTTTTTTTTTTTTTTTTTTTTTTGTTCTCGCGGCGCAGAAGGCGGTCCCTACTCTTCTAACACACTTTGTTTCTCTTCTTTTGTCTTTCTTTCTGCTCTTTCGCTCCTCCACATGCCACTTCTTTCATTTTTTCCTCCTTATCATTGATTAAGTAGAGTATTATTATGTTTTTCTTTTTTGTTTGTGTTTTTTTCTGCTCTTCTTCATGTTTGTTAGGTTTGAACATATAAGGCTCTACTTTCGCTATATAGTAATCTAATGTTATAATTAGTATATATTGGTAGATATGTCACATGAATACGTTAACATATTTACAACCTTGTGCCGTTATCGGATATATTCAATTATATGCATGAGGAGAGGAACTTCATAAGCAATTTGCTTTCGTTCCAATCCTAGTATTTTGTATATTGTTATATTTATTGATGTGCCGTTAACTCTGAATAAAATATGTTTAAACTAAACTAACCAAATAAAGTTCTAATAAGTATGTTTCCTCCTCTTGGTCTTCTTCCCCCGTCTCTTTTGATAGGCCCGAATGTTCGTTTTTTTTTTTTTTTTTGTTTTTTTTTTGTCTCCTTTCCAGTACATGAGACTGTGATACAGTGTCAAGTATTTCTATATTTTCTAAATGGGATATTCCTTCCATTGTGTCAGTACTAAGGTGTATCTCGCTCCAGTTCATGTACTTTTTCATCAATCCCAGATGAATAGTTTTCCACGTCGGATTCGTTCGAAAGATCTGCTTCTTCCTTATGGATTTGATTATCCTCTTGCTTATGTTGGTCCTTTTTCTGCACTGCCATCAGCTTTTGGATTAATTATCTTGCTGATGTGAGCTCTTTCCCAAGTCTCGTTACCCTCTTTTGCAGCACGTCTATCTCCTGAGACGAGGCGCTGTTCTCTTCAGCTGATATCTTGACTGTCTTAATTCCCATATGGGTCATGGGCTCTTCTAAGAATTCATCGCCTGAACTCATCTCGCTGTTCGAGTATTCCTCTGCATGCGCAGCTTTTTTCACTCTGTCTTTCTTCTTCCTTTGGCCATACAATATCTTCTTTCGAGCATCATCAATCATTTCTGTTTGTCGCATATTCTCGTTGCAAACGGATGGGTAATGGTTAAACCTCTTACATATATCGCATTGGACTTCATATGGTGGACAGTTTCTTCCTTTAGGATGTGCCCTTGTCAATCCACAATAAGTGCACCATTCTGGTCTTTGATCTCTCCCGTAGCTGTCTAATTCATCATTGTCTAGTTTCTTCTTCTTTCTTCTACTCTAGCTAATTCCCTGTTCCATGTGTCTGCTTTCATGTCATGTACTTGCACCGATATATCTTCGATTTGTCCTGCCTCTGTCAAAAATTGTTGTAAAGTCCACCCTTTTGAAATGCATTTGTGTGTAAGATGATGATTCTCGATCGTTTGAATAAGATGTTCTGTCACTAATATCACCAAAATCACAGCCATCTGCTTTTTCTCTAAGTCTCGTAGCATATGCCACAGTTGCTTCTCCTAGTTCAGATTTAGTTTCCAGGAATATGTATGTGGTATGGTGTTTATTTCTCTTCGGTAAGTAACAAGCGTTGAGCTTTTTCTTTAACTTCTGGTACATGTCTAGGCGTCTATCAAAGTCTTGGTCTGGCAAGCATTTTTCTAGTCTTACTATTTTTGGTCTGCCATAAATTATTAGGGCATCTTTTCTATCTGCTGGACTGATTATTCTAAAGTATCGGAATTCTCTTTCTATAAAGTCTAACCATTCTTCCCAGGCCTTTTTTGTATAAAGCTGGTCCTCTGTTGGCCTGAATGGTAGCGATCTTATTCTGGACTGTGATACGATTATTACTTCTCTCATCTGCCATATTCAGTCTTATGAATCAGTTTGCTCTGTCTATTTTAACGCCTGTCAAAGTTCTTTATGTCAGCTATGCTAAATAAAATATCTACTTCTAATCTAATTCCCTTGTTGCATTCTGTTTTGTCTCTTTTGTGCATTGTTTAAAGCTTTTTTTCTTCAGAATACACAGTCGTGTTTAGTTTATGTCCAAGTCTGATTTTCATAAATATCTCTTGTCTCTGTCTTTTATCTTATTCTTTCTCTTCGACAGAATGCTCTGCTTTCTTCTATTTCTGCTATTTTCCTCTTATCTAATATATCATTTCTTCTTATTCTATTCTCCCTTTTTCCTCGTCGCCAATGTAATATTTTAAGACTACTTTAGTATTATGTCTAATAAACGCAGACATTAACATACAAAGACAGCGTAACTAAGCAACGACGTCATAAGACGTAAACGTCATTTACATCACAGTGTAGTCTAATTAATGCAAAGAACATGGATACTACAATACCCCTCATTGACGTCGATGTGACTCATCCGTGACTTTATTTCCCTTTTAATGACGTCGGCGTGGTCGACGGTGAGCATCGCTAACCGTCGGCAACGGCATCCACTTAACGTCATATGCAAACTCCATTTCCATATATACGGCTTTATACTGATTATAATGTCTGAATGATAATCAGGGATATGACATTCCAAATGTTGCAATCCTAAATTTCACTGACACTGCCATTGTCAAACACACCCGACTTCCGAATTATGATCAGAGGGAGAGTAGTATAGGATCAACTCCAACTTTTAGTAACTCCGTGCCCTGATCAGACGAAATCGGAATAGCTTTAAGTAACAGACATTATACGACGCAGACGGAAAAATAGTACAAAATTTGTCTTAAAAGCCCAACAGATATTTTTTTCAATATAATTGATTTAAATTATTGTTTAGCATAAAAGGACCCTTGCGTATGTATGTGTGTGTGTGTGCGTGTATGTTCGTGCGCATGTTCACGTGTTGCGTATGCGTATGTAAAACCTAATCTTTCTGCTTACGCGATTCATATGGTACCGCACATAACGAATTGGCTATGCCGATCCTGCACTGTTTTTATTCGTATAAACTAAACTACATCTTGCGCCTGCTGCCTCAAAAGGACTGATTAGTCTGCACATGACAGCGCAGTCTGCTCAGCGTTCACGACAGTAATTACAATTCACACAACCTGAGAAACCCAGACCAGTCTGCACAACCTAGCGCAGCCCGCTCCGTAGTCCTAAAAAACTCCGGTAACCTATGCAGAATCGGATTAGTTTGTGGGTTTCCTGTTCAGACTTGGACACTTTTCTGCTTCTCGGACTTCGAAAATAAAAACTTACAAACAATTAAATGAAATTAATATGAAAATATCACTCACCGAACTGTCCACTGATGGCACAGTTTCGTTGCCTGATTGTCCTTCATTTGGACAGTGTTGGTGGGTTTATACAGTAAGGCTATTATAACCTTGAAACGCATCACTTTCACGCTTTATGCGATTTTCACAGTTTGTGCGTTTAGCAACCAGTTTAGCCGTATTAAAGTTACTATTGATAAACAAGTGGTACTATTGGCGAGAAAGTACCATCTGTATAAAAACTAGAATGTGGTTACCTTGCGCCGCGGTATACTCTGAATCGTAACAGCCAGCAATATTCCTGGTTAAACATTCCTCTGTAACAACTACATCTAGGATTTTGAAATTTTATACAAATATTTTGTATGGCTTTTTGTATTGTGGGAAACAGAACTGGTATGATCCTGCTTGTTCTGCTATTTATTTGTACATTTTATACGATAGTGGCGGGGTATTATGGTATCACGTTGGCTGTCTGTGTCCGTCCGTCTGTCGTACATCCGCCCGCCCATCCGTATTTTCGTTTCCAGACGATAACTTGAGTAAAAGTCAATGGATTTTCACTAAACTCAGTGTGTGCATTGCTATTGTAAAGACCTGGTTTGGGATTGCTGATGAGCAAATATTGTCAATTTTCGACAGCATTATCTGCCCGCGACACGTCCGTATTTTCATTTCTTGACGATAACTTTAGTAAATATCAATGGATTTTCACCAAACTTAGTATGTGCATTGATATTGTGTAGATCTGCCTTGGAATTGCTGATGGTCTAATTTAATTCATTTTTGACAGAGTTATCTGTCCGCAATACATTCATATTTTACTTTCTGGACAATAACTTGAGTAAATCTCAATGGGTTTTCACCATATGTGATATTTGCATTTAAATTGTGGAGATCTGTTTTGGCCAGGGTGAAGCTGGCTGGCTGTAAAAGTGCTTTAATCCCCCCCCCCCACCCATCCCCACGGGTGGCTTATTCTACTGACCGTTCTAAGGCGGTTGTCCCGGTGTTAGTCTTAGTCTTTGTTGCTTTGAGGTTTATTCTACAAGGCAATTTGTTCTCGTATGTCTTGCCTTGTGTTTTTTTGTTCTTGTGTTTTTCAGTCCATTTAACATTGCGATTACCTCGCTTGGGGAACAAAGAGCTAGTATTGGTGCTTTTCGTGCATTTGTTCGATTTGCGCTTGTTTGGTTTTGTTTGTTTCCTCTTTCTTCCTCTTGGTGTCTTGGATGGGCTGCGGTGTGTGATTGTGGCACTCCATGGACTTTTCTCTTACCCTTTTTTTGGGATTGCTCATTGGCAAATTTCGTCAATTTTGACAAAGCGTTCCCTTTGGTATTTGGACGGAATGTCTTAGGTAATTGTATCGATGTCTGATCATTGCCTTCCTTTCTGTTTCATTCCATGGTAATACATAAGGAATTTTATGTCAAATATTTCTCCTGAACCTGCACCTAGGATCTTGAAATTTGGTACAACTGTAGGATATGACTTGTTCCTATGTGGAAAGGAGACCTGGCCTCCTTCTGCTTATTTTCTTTATTTATTTGCCCATTTTTGTTTCTGTCCAATCAAATATTCTGTGAAAATACACTTAAAATAACTAAGTATATTGTGGGAAAGAACATTAAGCTGCAGAGTTTTCTTAACACATTTTTCCTCTATTTTTACTTCTTTTTTTCTTTCACTGTATTGTAATAAATAATGAATTATGAGTCAAAATTTGCAAAGAAATGTATGCATCTACGATCTTGAAATTTGAAATAAATGTTAATAAACACTCTGTATACTTGGTATGCCAAAGGGTAAATAGTTTTTGTTCTCTCTCTCTCTCTCTCTCTCTCTCTCTCTCTCTCTCTCTCTCTGTGTGTGTGTGTGTGTGTGTGTGTGTGTGTGTGTGTGTGTGTGTGTGAACCGTTTTCCGTCAAACGTTTTTCTGCTTCTACTGCAGGTAGTATTTTGAATTTTGGTACAAATGAAATATAATATGAGTTTGACTTGTTGGATTATGGGAAAGAGAACCGGTGTGCTCCTGCGTCCGTCGTCGTCGAAGTATATCTCTAGAACCAATGGGCCGATCTTGATCAAATTTCTCGTGAACCATTATCAGGTAGGGGGAAAGGCTGCGTAAGGTTTTCCGGCAGATCGGATTAGAACTCTGGTTGCCATGGCATCATATAGCTCCCATAGACTTAACAGGGTAGAAATTTTGTCATCACCGTAGCGGCTTCAATTTTTTTCGGATCAGCTTCATTCTTGCAGTTAACGAGGACAGGCATAAAATCTCGATCAAGTTCAATTTTGGGCTGAATCGGATTATTCACTTAGGAGTAACGTGCCCATGGCTGTTTGAAAATTTGCCTATAGACTTAACATGGGGAGAATTTTGTGATCATCGTAGCTGCTTCAATTTTTTTCAGATCGGCTTCATTCTTTCTGATAACCAGGACAGGGATAAAATCTCTGTCAGGTTCGTTTACTGGCAGAATCGGATCATTCAGGAGTTACCTGCCCTTGTCTATTTTTGCATTAGGTCTATGGGAATTTCAAAGATGTATATTTCTAAAGCTACATGGACAATCTTGATCAAATTTCATGTTAGTATCATTCGGCAGAGGGGGGGGGTGCGGGCTGCATAAGATTTTTGAGTAATTCAGATTGGAACTCTGGTTGCCATGGCAACATATAGCTCCCATAGACTTAACATGAGAAAAACTTTTTCATCACCGTAGCGGCTTCAATTTGTTTCTGATCGGCTTCATTCTTGCAGATAACGAGGACGGGCATAAAATCTCGATCGATTTTGGGCTGAATCGGATTATTCACTTAGGAGTTACATGCCCATGAGCGTTTGAAAATTTGCCTATAGACTTAACATGGGGAGAATTTGGGACAGCCCAAAATCGAACGATCGGGATTTACTGGCAGAATCGGATCATTCACTAAGGAGTTACCTGCCATTGTCAATTTTTGCATTAGGGTCTATGGGAATTTCAAAGATGTTTATCTCTAAAGCTACTTGGACAATCTTGATCAAATTTCATGTGTATCATCAATGGGAAGGGGGAAAGACTGCAAAAGGTTTTTGGGCAGATCTGATTGGAACTCTGGTTGCCATGGCAACATATATCTCCCATAGACTTAACATGAGAAAAACTTTGTCATCACTGTAGCGGCTTCAATTTTTTTCAGATCAGCTTCAATCTCGCAGATATCTAGAACAGGCAAAAAATCTCGGTCAAGTTTTATTTTGAGCAGAATTGGATCGTTCACTTCAGAGTTACGTGCCCTTGAGCGTTTGAAAATTTGAGGTAAAAGTCATAACAAGGTATCCAGGGAATAAAAGTTGTAACAAGGTACCCATAGGTGAACCTTTTGATGGATCTTTGATAAACTTATGTCTGTTCTGGAAGATGAAATCATATTTTTGACAAAAGCATGTCAACTTGAACTAGCCTTATTTTACAGACATGTACTTGCTTTGTATCGAAAACTACCTATTAAACTGGGATTATCTAATAAACTGTGCGTATTCACCTTTTCCATCTGAACCGCCTCTGCAAGTGAGTTCAACTAAATACCCAAAACATATAGTATTGTTGAGAGACCCATAAACCTAGTCAGCTAATTGGGGATGATGAGTTACCTGATAAACTTTTCGAAGTTGTTCAGGTGAGCGGTTTAGGCTCATTGAGCCTCTTGTTATTCCTTTCCAATCAAAATTTTGGACATCAAAGTTTCTAGAGACTATATTGTAAAGGCCTATTAGTGGATTGGCCCTGACCGGGGTATACGTGAACCCAACCGGGTATATGTTTACATTTTTAAAACTATTGTCATTTATTAAATGGTTTTTAATCTATATTTACAGTCCAGATAGACCAGAGTCAGAAGCAACGTTCTCAATAACTCCTGGTGGCATTGCGGACGCCAAAGAATGATATCCAGTACATTTTTGTTAATACATCTTGTCTCACAACTAAATGGAAAAATGAAATTATTTACAAACAGCCGTGAAAACAACAAAATGAAGTACAGTCTCTTGAGCTGCGCAAACTGAACACAGGCATTCACGTTTTGTTGATATATATTTCACAGTTTAAATAATTCTGTAGATGATAAACAACAGGTCAACATAGATCGTTTAGATGCACGGGCTGTGTCTTTGCTATCCCATAAACTCCATTGATCCTTTGTCTCACAGTGAATTGTGTAGTTATGTATTTAGTATCTAGTGCCTACGTGGTCAAAATGTGGTTAAATCATGTGTATGCCTTTGTTTTATTTGTTTGTCCAGTTGCCTTACATATCACCTAATTATGAAGAATTCAAATCTTGCTGATCACATTGCTAAAAACTTGCGTTTTCACGTTAAAGTATTTCAGAGATAAAAATCAGCTTGATTTTGTTAATTGTATTGTGCCATCTGTGATACTTTACTGTAAACTGTGTTTTAACATTATTTTTTGTTTGTCATTTTTATACTTTTTCATTTTTATACCCCGCCAAACGATGACGGTGGGGTATTATGTTTTCCCGTTTGAATATCCGTTCGTGCATCCGTCTGTCCATTGTCAGTTGGCAAAATCCGTTAACTTTACAGGGAGCTGCTGCCCTTGCTTACCAACAAAATGTGGTTCCGGCTAAATATGTTGACAAAAAATTGAGAGTTTGATGAAATTTCACATATTAAATGATATTGACAATATTTTGCTTAGAATTATTGCTTGGCATTTTTTGTCGATTTTCAACAGTTGTTGCTCCTGGTTAATATGATTAGCGTTTGCTTTCTGCTCTCTGAAGTAACTTTTTATACCCCGGCATACAAAGTATATAGGGGGTATATAGTTATCGTCTTTTCCGTCACAATGTTTGTCTGTGTGTTTGTGTGTGTTAACTTTTTTCTGTCAAAGATTTCTCAGGAACTACTGCACCTAGGCTTTTTAAATTTGATACAAACGTTGGGTATGACTACTTGTATTGTGTAAGAGAGAATCAGCATCCTTATGCTTGTCATTCCTTTTATTTGTCCATTTTTTCGTTCTTTCCAGTAAAACTTTTCGTCACAGATTTCTCAGGAACCACTGCACCTAGGATTTTGAATTTTTGTACAAACATTGGGTATGACTCATTGTATCGTATAAGAGAAAATCCAACATCCTCATACTTATCTTTTCCATTATTTGTCCATTTTTCTTTTTCTCCAATAAAATTTTTCGTCACAGATTCCTCAGCTCCTATAAGAGCAGAGTCTTCAGATTTTGTATACACCTAAAGAGAGATGAAGTGTATTGTGTAAAAGGAAACCATTATAATGAAATATATTTTGCCTTCTTTTTACCTTTTTTTCCTTTTTTCCATCTCTCTCTCCAATGAAATGCATAGGGAAATTTGTGTCAAAGGTTTCTCAGGTACTACTACACCTAGGATTTTGAAATTTGTTACAAACATTGGGTATGACTTCTTATATCGTGTAAGACAGAAGCAGCATCCTCTTGCTTATCATTGCCTTTATTTGACCATTTTTCTTTTTCTCTAATACATATATATTTTTGGTCAAAGATTTCTCGGGAACTATTGCACCTAGGATTTTGAAACTTTGTACAAACATTGGGTATAACTTTTTGTATTGTGTAAGAGAATCAGCATCCTTATGCTTATCATTTACTTTATTTGTTTTGTTGTTTTTTTCTTTTTCTCCTACAAACTTTTTATCCCTCAAATTTTTCTGCTCCTATGAGAGTGAGTCTTCCAATTCTGTATACACCTACAGAGGGTTGAAGTATGTTGTGTGAAAGAAAAAAACCATTGATGATGAATCTTATTTTCCCTTCTTTTTACCTTTTTCCTTTTTTCCAATCTCTCACTCCAACGTAATGCATCGGGAAATTTGTATCAAAGGTTCTCAGGAACTACTGCACCTAGGATTTTGAAATTTGGTAAAAACTGGGTACGACTACTTGTATGGTGTAAAACAGAATCAGCATCATCATTCCCTTTATTTATCCATTTTTCTTTTTCTCCAATACAATTTTTGTCAAAGATTTCTAGGGAATTACTGCACCTAGAATTTTGAAATTTAGTACAAACATTGGGTATGAGTAGTTATATTGTGTGAGAGAGAATGAGCATCCTCATGCTTATCATTTTTTTATATATCTATTTTTCCTTCTTTCTCATAAAATCAGAGTTTGTATAAACTCTGACAATGGTGAAATATGTTGTGAAAGTGAAAACCATGATGCTGAGATTATTTCTTTTGCCCATCTCTCCAATGCAATAGGAAATGTGCGTATACAAAATTAGTTCATCTTACCTCTGATACCTATGGCCGGGGCTATGTGAGCTTTGCTCACTAGCTGCTATATTTTCTTATGAATTTTATTCCAGTTTTGCATTCACAGGCATATTAGGGATAAGTGCTTTGGGGTTTTTAATCGGCAAAATCTTTTAACATAATGCCCCTTCTTACTAACAAAAATGTTCTCACACTATATCATGAGATAGAATTTATGAATTTGGCTATAAATCAAATGTTATTTACAATGTTTCAGATTATAACTCTGCTTTATCAGACAATTTTCAATAGAGCTGCTGCCCTTGGTTAAAGACAGAAAATCGTTTTTGTTGAGTTAAATGTCCGCCCAACATCCGTACTTTTGTTTCTGGACGATAAATTCATTTTCACTAAACTTAGTATATGCTTTGATATTGTGCCGATCTGATTTGTGATAGCTAATAGGAAATTTTTGTCGCTTTTACATAGTTCTCTGTCCACCACACGCCCGTAATTTTATTTCGGGGCGATAACGGGAGTGAATATCAATGGATTTTCACCAAACTTGGTATGTGCGTTGATATTGCTGAGGTTTGCTTTCGGATTGCTAATGGGCAAATTTCATTTATTTTCGAAAGTTATCTGCCCGCCACACGATAATGGCGGAGTATTATCGCGTCACGTTATTATTGGTTGGTTGGTGCGGATTTTTAACGCTGTCAGGCACCCGAGGCACATAGAGGCAGCGGCGATTGTTATGTACATGTATTTGTATAGCCTTGCTTTCACCCATGCACACTTGGTGCCGCTGTCTGTCACCAAGCGCCGCCCTGTCCACTTAATACTCAACCCAGGGCACGTCATGAGCTAGGCGTACTAATGGTCTGAAAATGGTCTCGACCCAAGCGGGATTCGAACCCACGATATTCCGCTTGAAAATCAAGTGCACTAACCACTAGGCCATCCAGCCCACATGCGTTATTATTATGTGTCGCTGCGATTTTTAAATCTTGTTCAGTATTAAAATAAACTGGTTACAAATATAATTTCTTGTTTATTCAATTCTCCTAATCTCATTGATGGAATTTATTTCATGAGGTAGCTCAAAAGTATTTCAAACTGCCTTGCTAGTTAAAACCTATTAGTCCTAACAAACTAGCGTCAGCAAAACGCCCTGCCACAAAATAACAACTAAATTAACAGCAGATATTCAAGATTCAATTTTGTTGTTGTTGTAAGTCTTGTTTTTTTTATTGCTCAAATTTAGCAGAATATGTTCTTTATTATCTGTCTATTTAGTTATTTGCTTGCATCATACAAAATGATTTTACAAACAAGAAAATGATGTTGTGTTGATTTCTGTTTTAAACCGTATAAGAGGCTGGGATCAAAAGTAATACAACCAATGCTGTTAAGAAGTTGCGGTCATGGTACCAAAGCCGTAATCCAAACTCATAAATCCATAAACGAATGACGAATTTGAATATTCAGACCAACAGACATGGACCCCAGAACAAAGGGTGTAATCAGGCGTCCGCGGATAGTAAGCATTACTTGGTAAGCAAGCTTCGCCCACCATGCCCATAGGCCTGAACGAAGGAAATATCGGTAGAAGCGTATGCCCGAGATTTGGGAAGTCTACTTATGGCGCGTCACTGGCAAAAACATCAGAAACAATTCTGGAAACTGCCACATTGTAGGGATTGACTAGATCATGATGTCTCCCATAGAACTTCTTTAGTGTTGCTACCAGTTTGGTTTTTTGATACCCCTAGCTCAACAACTTTGTAGTGAGCACTTTCTAACGCTCCATGAAGTCCTGATAATTTGAACAGGTTCTGGCATAACGGATTAATTGTGAAACGTAAACGCCGTATGCTGGTGCAGAAGGAATATTACTGCTCAGGAATTGAAAGTTAACAATGGGAAAATTGAAGTCATCCCGTTTGTCGTAAAGCCTAGTAGTAAGCTTTCCATTGTCAATGTAGAGATAACAATCCAAGTACGAGGAGGATAGGATCAACTTCATTATCCTTTAAATGACAAATAAAGTTTGGATTACGGAAAAAGTTTTTTCAAACCTTCAAAGTCTTATGTATTCAAAGTTATATCTTATTTCCTTCGGGATCATGAGCCCATCCTGGTTATTTTGAAAACTGAGTGCCGCTTGAGCCAGCGCTGGGGGCGTGTGCGGCCTCGCGGGCTGCAGTGTTGCATATGAAGAGACTCAATCAAACCGAGTCTCCGATGTTCGTGATTTTGTGTGTTCTTTGTTTCCAAAGGCAATCCTTTTTTTACTTTTAATTTAATCTTTTAATCCTATCCTTTAAAGCTTTCTCATAATCCTTTTTCAGGTGCATCTCTAAGGAGATTACAAATGGCGGCTCCCAACTTTTGGCAGGATGTAGACTTTCTGCCAGCAAGTTTTTTTTTTCTTGAGACGAGGGGACTGGAAAAGCAACAGCGTGGGATGGGCAAGGCCGGGAGAATAGGGCGGGTGTTCTAGAACATAGTCCCCTGTTCATTCAGAAACAATATCACACTTCCAGCTTTGTTACTTGAGGCGCTGTCATATAACAAGTACAAGCCTCGGATACAAGTCTTTGATCTACGTCTTTGGAAGAATTTGACAAGTTTTCTAAGACTTTTTTTCTTATAAATAAAAATCTAAAAGGTTGCCTTTGGAAAGAAAAAAATAACACATTACAGATAGCAAATGGGAGTCTCGGTTTTATTGAGACTCTTCATAAGCAGTAATGAAGTTTGCAACACTGCTTACGCCCTCTAGCGTATACATAAGCAGAACTCCATTTTCAAAGATACAACATTGGGCCCAATATTCCCAAAGAAAATGATAGTATAATCAGCACTATAACCTTGCATTCATTGACTTGCCTTTAAGGTACAAGAACCTGGGTTACTAGTCCTTTAGTAGTAAAAAAAAAGGCATACATAAACTTTTTTTCACACTTGAAATCTTTTTGGCAATGTAAAGCATCCTGATATCTTGGGTGAGACATACTCGATTACCATTTTTTCGCTGTGGTTCAAAGAAATGTATTCAAGACTCATCACCTATTTCTACATTCATATTTTTTTCTTTGTGTGTTCGTATCTTGGAAACGTTTTCGTGCCATCTTAACACGCGTGCGTTTTTGCGGGACCCATTTAGCACTTTTTTCTTCAATTTCAAAATATTTCGCAGAATGTGCAAAACAGATGCTTTCGAAATTCCAACTATGCGTCGATCTATTGAGAAGTATATCTTGCGTCAGATTTTACTATTTGTTTGATTTTTTCAACAATCCTTGACCTACTTGCATACTTAGGTCGACCAGATTTAGGTGCATTTTAATTAACTCCAAGCCTGCACTTAATTTCCTAACCCATCTGCAAACTGTGGAAAAGGATTCATTATTAGCATAGGCGGCATGTAAATGTCCTTTGAACCTCTGCCGAGTCTTTATGTAAGCCTTGATTTTGTTCGCATTTCTGACATGTTTCCCAACCATTTTGCCTAACAACCTACGAGTAGGGTTTGTGCAAATGTAAATTTTTAGCGATATATTGTGTCTACATGTAAAGTTTATATATACATCGATTGAAAGCTATGACATTGGGAAGCCCGGGCAAGATGTGAGTTTTGTACTCGCGCGAACAATAGCGGTGAACAATAGCCAGTGGCATTACTTTTGGTCCCACACCTTTTGCTTTTACAAGACTTTCATTTTATTTAAGTCTGAACTTGTATCAAATATTTGTTTAGCTTTAATAGGAGTCAAATATCTAGCTTTCATAGGTTTCAACCACATATCCTTACAAAAGCCGAGGGTTTTGAAAAATACAGCTAAATGGTTGGAGATTCAGCTCTGGAATCCAACATAAGCAACTGATCAAACACAGCTTACTTGAAAACTAAAGTAGATATGTTATTCTTCACAACCAAGCACTGCCAAATTTTTACACTCGCGAAAGGTCATGTCATCAAATCGCAAAAAAAAAAAAATCTCCATGGGCATACAATTTTCCATCGTGACCCCTGCGCCATGACCTTTCGCGAGTGTAAAACGTTAGCAGTGCTTGATTGAGAAGAAATACATATCTATTTTTGTTTACAAGTAAGATTGCTTGTATTCATATCGCCGTGAGGGTCGTTCAAAAAGTGTTGAACAGCAATTACGCATAAAAACGCTACCGCCGTCGAAATGATATTGGAGTATGTTGCTTCTATCCGAAGAGTCTCAATGAAACCGAGACTCCTATTTTGATGTTTTACGGTTTCGGGTCCTGTTTCGTTGCTTTATACTTAGTCTCAATTTCTGTATTAAGAGTAGCATCGGGACCCAGGGTGAAGTTAGCTAGCTGTAAAAGTGCTTTAAACCCCCCGGTGGTTTGCTCTACCGACCGTTCTAAGGCGGTGGTCCCGGTGTTAGTCTTACTCTTTGTTGCTTTGTGGTTTATTCTACGAGGCGATTTGTTGTATATCTTTCCGTGTGTCATTTTGTTCTTGTGTTTTTCAGTCCTTTTAGTATTGCGATTACCTCGCTTGGGGAAGAGAGAGCTAATCTTAGTGCTTTTCGTACGTTTGTTCGGTTTGTGCTTGTTTAGATTAGTCGGTTTTCTCTTCCTCTTGGGGTCTGGGAAGGGCTGCGGTTTGTGATTGTGGCACTCCCTGGACTTTTCTCTTACCTTTTTCCATGTACCTCATTTAAATCCTTTTCACATCTCTCTTTGCACCTGAATATTGGACTCAACTTTTAAATATCCTTCTTTCGAATTCTATTTTCTTGCTGCTCACTGCCGATATATTTCTCAGAATTTACTTTTCTCATTCTGATTGCATTATTTCCGACGTCTTAGATTTTAGAGTCAAAAGTTAGCAATTGTATACGAAAATATACTGTCGATGGAGACAGGCCCTGTACGTAGTCTCATATTATTATCCTACGCTAAAATTTGCACCTTTGTCCCAAGCACATAGGCTTTGGATTCTTCAGTATATTAAATATTACACTAAAATAACGCTTATTCGTATAATGGACACTTTTACTAGAGAAATGCCATTTGTTAACCAAGAAAAAAATTCCATTGTTAGTAACTGCAAATATCAACAAGTAAAAGAGATTAATTATACCTTTGCCTTACTGTTTTTGTCTTGACAATTTTTCGCTGAATTCCAGTGTCAGCATATTTTTAGTGACGCATTTGTCAGCCTTTGCCTTACAGTTCACTATAAGCGTATAACTTGTTCATGTTATCTACTTAGGAAATCCAAAGCATTTGAGCCGAAACGTGGGAAAACATATCTGCGCACATGGTCGCCCAGCGAAGATTTAATTCAGCCTGCACATTTCCGCAAGTCTGATAAGGGTGCATTTTGGATAGCCAAGGGTGCAAACTTTCTTCCAGCGGAAAACGAAGACTCTGATGAGACTGCGCCAATGTGCAGACTAATTTTAGTTTTGTTTGGCGAATGTGTTCTAGATACATTTTCTCACGTTGCGGCTTATTTGATTTGTACACCTTGCATTATAATAATGACTTTTCAAATAAAAATCTAAAACAAAGATTGCCTTTGGAAAAAAAGAACGGAAATCGGAAACACGGTTTTATCAAGCTTCTTCATATTTGGCACTGAAGTTTGCGAGTCTACATACGCAGCCCCCCCCCCCCCTCCCCACACACACACACTGCCACCCACCCCCTGCCATACACACACACACACACACACACACACACACAGAGCACCACCACCACCACCACAACCATCACCTCGCGAATTGGCTAAATTGGTATCCGATTTTCAAAATACTCAGAATGAGCTCAATGATTTAAATAAAATTAAAAATATAATCTGCACTATGGCGAACTATGTTTTAAATCAAACGCTTAAATGTGATTTGAGCAAACTGATGCCCTTATCTGGTTAGTTTTTGGATGGACATTCTGTAACCGTGGTTTTTCGTTGATTTCCTTTTTCCTCTTTTTATGAGACGTTAAAGTACCGTCAGTATAAGGACATTGTTTGACAAAACTGAAAATCTGCTTTTGGAAACAAAGAAAACAACAAACGAAAATCGGAGACTTTATTTTATTAAGGTTTTTCATATTCAGTAGTATGAGAGGCTGCATACTCGCCCCATTCTGCCCCCCCCCCCCCTCCCCCCCCCCCCCCACACACACACACCGGCACCCGTCAAAGCGGTATTTGATTTTCAATTCGAATGGCTCAAATGATTCCAAATTTTGTTGCATCGCCTCCGCCTGTTTTGTTGAAAAGAACATTGCTTTGCGAAAAAGAAAATCGAAAATGTTGCCTTTTGAATCAAAGAACTGATTTTAAAAGAATAGAAAGATTTCACTGGTTACTGACGGACATGCAAAGAACTGGTCGAGTCACACTGTGTGGGGTGGGGAGGGGGGCAGACTTTCGTTTTTGAAAGTAGAAATTTGAATGCATAGGTCATCTCTGACCAAGCTGTCAGTAATCTGCTGAAATACGAGCGTAGGTAGTGTGATGGATCTTGGCATAAAACCTTAATTGAAACAGAGACCTTTAAAATAAATGTTATCAAAACAGTGTATTATGGAAAACAATAAAAATGAAGACTTTATACCATATAATAGTTTGTATTTCTCAATTCTAAGAACACTTAAACAGATTCATGTTGCCAGCGGAATATGCTTCTTTAAAAGCAGAAGTTGGTATATGCGCTTCTTAAGAATTTGAATTAGTAAATTTGAAGATATTTCGGACTGTTGGTTTTCAAAGCCATTCTGCTTGCGCATTTATGATCGACCATTGAACAAATCTCCCCTCTACGCAAGTCTGTTTTTCCATTCTAAACACTGAAACACCCAAGTTTTGCTGGAAAGCTCCCTGTGTACCAACCTACAATTAGGTTAGAGGAAACTTCCCATAAATTTTAGCACCTTGCTAATTCATTTTTCTATGAAGCCGATGACTAGTGCATGTTAAAATAATTCTATAATCTGTCTACACAGTGGCTTGGAACATTATAGTAACTGATACAAATCAGTCAGAACGTGCAAAAACGTACCTGCTGGCATGTGCACGGACAAAGACTAATCAATCCGCGCATTCGTGCAGTCTGATCAGGGTCTTCGTTATGCGCATGAAGAAACTTTGCATCCTCTCCTATCCAAAATATGCCCAGGTAATATTCTGATGAGGTTGAATGTGCAGGATAATGTGAATCTACGCTGGGCGCACATGTCCGAAGGAACGTTTTCTGCGTTTTGGCTTAAATGCTCTTTTCTACAGATGTTTTGAATCATTTACTGGTGTTCGTTTTACGTTTTGACTTAAAACCTCCTTAATAGCACTAGCTAACAATTGACTTCCATTGTTCTAAGATGAGTGTTTAGTATATAGCTCTTTTATCTGGCTTTTGAAGAACTTCCTCAGCTGTGGTCTTTTATTTTTAAACGTTGGAGTTAGGAGGTCATTCTCAATAGTGAATAACTCGGGAAAGAGATAGATATCTTTAACCTGCAATAAAAATGTAGATGAATTATTTGGTAAATTCAAGCTGTATGGCGTGTGGCGAAGAAAAAATAAGGAGTGCATAATATTGGAATATTCATCTTGATATTCTTCACCACAGAAAAGATATTAGAATAATGTTATTACTAGAATATATGTAGAGCAATACAGAAATTACTGCTTTGAATACACTTCCCTTTTGTCTTGTACTGAACAAGTAAACTTTAAATCCATGTCCATTGTAACCTCCTGTGCTGTGTGTGCTGCATTCACAGACTATCTGTATCCTGCTCTGATTTGCTGCATACACAGTCATTCTATGTCCTGCAGATGTCCAGTTTTCTTAACCCTCCATTGTTCTCACAACAATGTCTCTTAACTGTCCCTTTCAGGGTAATAACTATTTATGTGCTTCTGCACATCTGTGTATCCACGTAATAACCTTGACGCCGACGACATCTAACCTGACGTCTAATGACCTCATTAGACGTCAGTCACTTAAGTAGTATGTTTCATTAGCCTGCATCTCTCCTAAGAAACTTTTAGTGTTTTAAATCGTGAAAACTTGTGATCATTTAAGAAACTAATAGAAAATTACATAAAACATTAACACATATAGTAAACTTAATAATATATTCGCGGGAATCCGCGACACTCCCGCCACAATGATTAAATAATATATTCGCGGGAATCCGCGACATGGCGTTAAGTGACTGCTTATTATATGCAAACAGCCATGACGGCCTGGTCAAAATGCACATTATCTTAAATGTTTATCTGGATATTGAACGGTTTACAATACCTGGAAAAGTGAGTTTAAAAAAAAATAAAAAATGTTAATACTGCTGCAAATTAATTTGGCAAGATACGTTTTATCCTCAAATTATACTTAGCATCACAAGCTGATCTGACAAACTAGATTAAATGTAGTCTAAATAAATTATATTGAACTCCTTTTTAGAGAGGACTCTGCTATCAGCTGATAGAGGACGCCTATGCAGTCCGAACGTTTATTTGTAATTTCGAGCTGCGTCAGAATTAAGGGTGAGGATTTCGAGCGAGTAAAACTGGTTTTACCCACAATATCCGCAGTAGTTTCCATTGACCATTTCAAGGTGGTTCCTCTTTTGCAGTTCTTTGTCTATGCTTCGGTGATTTCATATGTGGCGTTTCTTTTGTCATGATTTATCTCCTTTTGATGACTCGGATGTCTATGTTACGCTCGTTATTGTTGCATTTCCTGGATATCATCACTTATATTTTTGTATGGAGCATTTCAGATTTTTCTTCAAAATAATAAAAAAATATTTGACTTTATAAAAATAATTGACCTCGGAGAATTAAAAGGGGTGAGTATCACTGCTTATACTGCTGCTTATGAACATAACCACTGTGTTCTGATGTTGTATGTTCTGTGCGTGACCTTGTGGCTGCTGATGGTGGGCTATTTCCATTTTTTCCCTGTTCGTTGTCATATTGTCGTGTTTTTTGGATGTTCCTTTCCAGTACTGTCATTATCTTATTGGGAAAGAAGGAGATAGTTTTATGCTTTTCTTCTGCCTGTCTTAGTTTGTCTGTTTTTTTCCTTTTGATGTCATTGGTAAGCTATATGGTGTGATTGTGGCTGTTCCTGGACATCTTATATACTATTTTTCAATGCAACCAACTCAGCTACTTTCACTTCTAAATCATCTTAGATTTTGACTATATACAACTATTGTTTATAACTGAAAAAGTAGCAAATTCTTAAAGACAACTTATCTTCACTATGTTTTAATATAAAGATGCTGCTCAAAAATATAAGTGAAGATACCCAGGAAATGCCAAAATCTCGAAGCACAGCCTTCCCGATTCACCAAATGAAGTAGAGATGAAGCACTTCAGACGCAACATATTAAATCACAGACGCACAACAAAAAGAAGAAATTCAACAGGGGAACCGCCTTGGAACGTTCAATAGGAAAACGACTGGGGTGCGGTGGAGGTAGGGGGGCGCAGCAAATGAACAAACGTACGAAAAGCACTAAGATTAGCTCTCTCTTCCCCAAGCGAGGTAATCGCAATGCTAAAAGGACTAAAACACAAGAACAAAATAACACAAGGCAAGACTTAAAACAAATCGCTTTGTAGAATAAACTACAAAGCAAAAAAGAGTACGACTAAATCGTGCGATGTAATTCAATCTCTTATTTAAACTCCCATATAATCAGACCGGAATCGTAGTCCTTTAAGTGAAGACGGAACGAAAACCTTCTTTTTCTCCCGATGCAAAGGTGGTCAGATTTTGCCGTTTTGGAATAATGATAAGCAGCCGTTTTCAGACTAAATGACGGTTCCCACCTCAATCTGTTTCAGATGGTCGGTTCCTGACTATCAAAATGTCTGTGGTCGAACTCATCGTGGACCTGTTGTGGTTTTCTTGTGTTCTGGCTTCAGATCACCATTGAGCCATTTGCTTTGTTTCATCACATTTCTAATTATATGTGTTTCACTGTAATGTTTCATAGATGAGGTAGAGGACTCCTGTGGACTTAACATATATTTGTATACAGACCGAAAATATATATGTAATTTGGAACTTCTTCAGAATAAAGGGCGAGTTTTCGCGCGAGTAAAACTAGTTAGTTTAAGCCTTGTGATTGCGGCACTCTCTGGAAGTTTCTCTTACGTTTTTTGAATATCGGTGATCTTGCAAAAATTTCAACCTTATTTCAACTGACACCCACCTTCAATGCTACTTAAACTGACTCTCCGCAATCACCTCCGGAAGATCTCCTTACGAGTTTCTTTTCACAACATGGTGTTGCGCGTGTGGAGATAAGCAGCCATGCTGCAGACTGACCCACCATTAAGTCAAGATTATTATAAGATTTGTTTTGCCATATAATGGATGTGTTTTTTCACCATTTAAATTGCTCAGTCTTCCTTTTGTTTATTTACCTGTTCAAATCCTTTCAAGCATGCAGCTTTTCCAACATTTAGAACATCTTCCAGGACCATTGCTTTTACATCCTAAAACAAACCAAATTACTATTCAGTCTACTAATAAGTGTATATACCATCCGTGGAGAATAAAATATGAACACAGAGGCCTATGTTTATGTAAGCTGAGCCGGATAAGCTGAGGTCATAATTTGTTAGCCAGATACTTGACAGATTAAAAATTACCAGTAGTATGGGCACTGAAAGTTCTGAAGCGTCCACTAAAACAGGCCATTAGATAGTCGATCTCTTTCCATAAACGTATTACCAAAGTTTGTGAGAGAGAGAGAGAGAGAGAGAGAGAGAGAGAGAGAGAGAGAGAGAGAGAAACTGGTGTTCTGTTTAAACTTACAGCTACTTTTTAGGCGTCCATTTCGACATATATTATTTTCGTTCTGTCCTACCACTCAGCGAGCAAACGGATTCAAAATAAACTACTTGGATTTAACTGAAAGGAACCTTCAAACGGAAGGATTCTCTTTACAAGGCTTGTAATGACAAAACATTCCTTTTTCACTTTAATAAAATTCAAAAAATATATATATACTTCACAATAATTTGTAGCTCTTCAAAGTGTTCTCGTTACATATATCCTCCTTAAAAATGGAATCGTAAATCGACTTTTTAAGATCATTTTCTTTAATAAATGACATCCAATCGTGGATAGATTGCTTTGCGCCGAGAGAGTAGGAATCATTATCACATATTCATAACTATATTTGGAATGATAACCTGCCTTTTGTATATGAGATTATGTGTTCCCCTTACCCTGGTTACAATGTTGGCGGATACAGATAGTCGTTCTTATAGCCAGAATCAATGTATTTTGAACAGAAAGCGGTTAATTGACCGTCCAGTCTGTAAACCAGATTCAGTGTATTTTGAATGGACACGGGTTATCAGACTAAGTGTGACGTTATGGTGACGTTGTCAATAACATCACATAACGGACGCTACGTAGAGCGCATTTTTGCATTAATCATCATCTGTTTTTTTGGCGATTTTGGAATTCAAGAATAGTAAGAAGCGGGTTTTCAATATCAAACAGATTAATACATGGTGTTTTGGCTATCCCCTATTACATCAGCCCTCGACCATTAAGCCTTCGGACAGATATTGGGGTCTCGCATTAATACATCAGACAATAACAAACACCATGTGATAATCTCTTATTATTTTATGTCAGTTATATTATCACAGCATAGACATTCATATTGCAATTTCTATAAGCTGATCAAGTTTGATCACCCAATCTATAGATCTATTTAGCCAACTTTTATAATACTCAAATGATAAAGTGTATGGAAAATAACTTCGAGTATATCTTTTCAAATCTCTTTGAAGGGTGCAAGACGTTAAAACGTTTTAACAATTATGATAGTGTAGGAATTGTTAAGTTGAGTTTGGATAACAGACAAACTACCTTTTTAAGCTAAAAGCTGCACTCTGCTTGTTATCTGTTCTTTTTTGTGGCTGTTTAATTGTATTTATATGTCTTTAGATGTTGAGAACTTGATGTACTTGATGTGGATCTGTTTGTATGTGTTCCTGAGTTCATTTATTTACTTAAAACATTGGCAGTTCAATAAAAATGATATATACATACAATAAACTTAGAAGTAACTCAGTGAACGGCTGAAAATTAGTCCCAATCAGAAAACCTATAATTTGTCTTTATAAGGAATTACAAATAACGATATCGAGAAAAAAAAAACAGGAAGAGCTTCACAGATGTTTTGGCAAGACTGTAAAGTATAAACTCCGAACCAGTAAAACCAGCAATCTTAAAATTAAGAAAGCAAAACTACTGTATTTGACGTAATTACTACATTTTATGGTAAGGTTTTTGATTAAACATTATTTGAAGTGTCTACCTTATTAAGGCACGCTAAGAGAAAGATCTTAGGGGTGAAAACATGGTATTTATGCAATGAGTTTTTTATTTCTTAATAAAATCATATGTCTTAGATAATCATTAGAATCACTTGAACCCCGTTGAGGAGATTCTCTTCTTATTATCCTCATTGTATTTTTAATGAAGAAATGGTATGGTCATCTAAAACTCAGAAGATGACAGTGTATCAATGTCCTTTAAATAGCTTTTTTAAATAGTATCATGAGCTTTTCTATTGACTGATTATTCCTTTAATCTGCGAAGCCGGTCGTAGTATTCGTTCTTCGCGTTTGCCTTTATGAACTTGATCGTACATAATGCATGTGTAGGATCGAACATATACTTACATCTCGAGCACAAATGTCTTTAAAGCTGCCTTTTATGTCATTTTGTTTCGCCCATGGCATGATTATTTCTTCATCAGGCACCATGACACCCATCAGATAGGGCTTAAATAAATACATATAAATATATCAAATATGCATGTATATTTGTCTTCTAGATTTTTTGTGTTAATTGTCAGTACTGGCAACAGCAGTAGTTGAAACCCTCTTTAATTCATTAATAATTGAGTTAAGTTACAGGTTCAGACAACATATACTATACCAGACTTAAAGTGTAGCTGAATCAAGTGTAAAACGAAAACAGAAATACAGAGATACATATAACTGTCCTATTAAAAAAAAAGGGGGGAGACGAATACATTTAGTTTTATAAAAACTACTATTCCAAAGGGTTTCTGAAATTGCAGTTTGAAAATGAAAATAAATCGCGTATTTTACCTGTAAACTGTCACCTTCAACGAACGCTTGGGCTACGTACTGACTTCTCATGTAGGTATTTTCTATCTTCTCGGCTGCTACATATTCACCCTACGAAACATCAAGATTTAATTTATCTCATGACTTACAAAAAAATAAGAAAAATAAACACCATCAATATATGAGCCACAATGTCAGAAAACTACTCTTTGGAAATATGCGCCAAAAGAAGATTCAGATCAGCGTGCGCATTCGCACAGTCTGGTAAGGACCTTCACTGGGGGGCAAGTTGGCAATTTAAGAATGCAAAGTTTCTTCATGCGGACAACGAAGGCGCTAAGAGGACTGTGCGGATCCGCAGACTGATTTCAGTCTTCGTTGGGCGCACATGTCAGAAGATAAGTGTTCTCACGTAGCGGCTGAAATGATGCGCAACATATCGGGCCATATACCATATGTGAGTTATAAACGTCCATTCGCGCTGTTTTGACCATGGCATTCGTCGTTCGAAAACAAACTTGCTGTATGCTGTAGAATATATCGAGGATTAAAGAAGGTTTAGACAGTGGTTTCGCATGTTGATCGTTTTCTTCAATGTTTGCATATAGCATGACCCTCTTTTACTGTCATATGTTTGTTAAAAAGTTTCCGCTGTACTACCAGGAAACACGCATTCAAGGCATATGCTGACCGCAAAGACTAATACTATCCTGCTCAGTCACGCAGCCTGATCAGGGAAGGTTATTGTTTGCTTTCGGAATTATTGGGTACCGCAAACTAGAGCGACAAAATTTGAAGGGTCTGTTAGAAAATGCACCTGCGTCAGAAGAACTGAATCTCCATCTACGCACATTAAAACACATAAATATCAAATAAACGTCAAGAAAATTGCCTTTGGAAACAAAGAACACACTACAGATTAGAAAATGTGAGTCTCGGTTTTATTGAGACTCTTCATAAGCACTAATGAAGTTTTCAACACTGCTTACCTCTAGCGTATACATGAGTAGAACTCCATTTGAAAAGATACATTATTGGGCCCAATGATCCCAAAGGAAATGAAATATAATCTGCACCATGGTGAAGTACGGGGAGACATTCTACCGCCGCCACATGGCACTTACACCAGCTGCAGTGCAGTAAAATAAACATCCAAAAGATTGCCAAACACCACGACGAAGTAAAAAAAATAGGACTCTTTCGTGAACCTAACACAAATTTGTACTTTGGAGCTACATCAGGATTAAGGGCGATATTGTTGTTTAACTCCCAGTAGTTTTCTGCTGACCATTCCAAGGAAGTGCTCTGGTGCAGTTTTTATTCAGCATATGTCGCTTGATGATTGTACATTTACTTGTGCATCTGTGTGTTCTGACAGAGCCCTTTTTCAATATATTATTTACATTTATAAAATAAAATCGGAAAACAGAATTTAAACGTCCCAACAGAGCTGCGTGGATGAGTAGTATAATGGGTTTAGCGATTCTTGAACATTTATGAGTGTCACTGCTGAGGTCTTATTGGCCGAAACTAGAAACTAGCTGGCTTTGCTCAGAAAATTTGACCTTTTAGCTATTTTCATTTCTGTTCACGTGTTCATTGCATTCAATGGGTAATTCATTTTGGAATCTAGCTACTGAATTCATTTCATTCGCACGGGAAAAAGAGCTCTGCGCGACTAGAGAGAGTGTATTGCATCGCATAACCTAATACTGCAAATGTACAGCCTTATTAAAACCGAGTCTTTTGTTTTCATATACTTGGCGTGTTCTTTGGTTCCATAGGATCCTTTTCTCACAAATCTACTATTTAATATTATACCAATGTATGAACTGGTTGATTTCTAGTTCCCTGTGAAAATCTGACTTTTCAGATTTTTGCTCTTCCTGATAGCATATCGTTACGAAGAAACAATACCTTATCGGATTCGTTTAACTAGAGTAAAGTTCTGAATAAAAGTTTTCCTTATAAGTTGTTTCGTTGATTGTAGTTTTATTATCAGGATATACCTACATTTGGACATGATTTTTATGTTTTCGCTTTGATGTATTGACTGAGTTAGGAACCTTTATGCGAACCGAATTTTTTATGTATTTCTGTCTTAAGAGCAGCATCAGGACCCAGGGTGAAGTTGGCTAGCTGTTAAAGTGCTTTAAACCCATCCACCTCTCCACCCCTAACCCCCCACCCCGACGGTGGTTTATTCTACTGACCGTTATAAGGCGGTGGTCCTAGTGTTAATCTTACATTTTGTTGCCTTGTGGTTTATTCTACGAGGCGATTTGTTTTGTGTCTTACATTGTGTTATTTTGTTGTTGTGTTTTTCAGTCCTTTTAGCATTGCGATTACCTCGCTTGGGGAAGAGAGAGCTAATCTTAGTGCTTTTCGTATGTTTGTTCGATTTGTGCTTGTTTGGATTTGCGGATAGTAAAAATATTTGAAGAAACCAAGGAAATGCCATAATCACACAGCACAGCCCTCCCGACGCACTAAAAAAAAAGGCAAAATGAGGGGCACATAAAAACAAAAAAAAACGCCACATATGGAACCACAGACGCACAAACAAAGAAGAATTGCAACAGAGGAACAGACTTGGCGATTTGTTGTATGTCTTTCCGTGTGTCATTTTGTTCTTGTGTTTTTCAGTCCTTTTAGTATTGCGATTACCTCTCTTTGGGAAGAGAGAGCTAATCTTAGTGCTTTTCGTATGTTTGTTCGATTTGTGCTTGTTTGGATTTGTCGGTTTTCTCTTCCTCTTGGGGTCTGGGAAATGCTGCGGTTTATGATTGTGGCACTCCCTGGACTTTTCTCTTACATTTTTGGGAACGGTAAGAAGGAAAAACAGTTTTACTTGAGCAAAACCTCTCCCTTAATTCCGACGCAGCTCTAAATTACAAATAACTCCGGTCTACATACGGGTTCTCTACCTCATGAAAAACCACAATGAACAGTGAAACACACATAATACTGTAGAATATACCGTAATTCTGCATAGATTCGTACCTGTCTGAACGGCTGACCAGTGTTTTCCTTATTCACATATTTGTACAAGACATTTTTTCTCAAAGTGCGGGCCATACATTTGTGTTTGTTTAAAACAACTATTTAAAATACATTTCCAGCCTTTTACAACTGCATAATACATAAATTACAAAGATGGTTAAACCAAATACACAATCGAAATACCAGATGGAAGTTTTGCGTTTCAATTGCATATTTCATGTTTTTACTGTAGAGAATTGAACTATATTGCCGAGAAAAATTCAAAAGGAGATGCCACTTTTCTCAATTATATCTACACTCTTCCTTGATTGTATGTTTTTTGTTGTTTTTTTTTTTTTTTTTTTGGTTGTTTTTTTTTTTTTTTTTTTTTGGTTGTTTTTTTTTTTTTTTTTTTTTTCGGAAAATCAGTTACCTGTGATAGTTTAAATATATTCTTGACCCTGTCTATAATTTTCAACGTCCCATTCTGAAAAAAAGAAACGTATTTTAGAAAATTGATAATCAATACGAAACAATGCAATGGTGTTTATCACTTGTTGTGCGTCATATTTTACCAGCATGATCTGTGTGTTTTATAAAAACAAAGATTTTATAATTTGTCAACGTCATATAATGCAGAATCTGCTCTCTTATAAATCTATGGAGGAAGTCAAAATACCAAAATAAAAAAAAAAAAAAAAGAATAAAATCATAAAGTACTCTTTATTCAAAAGGATGTGTGCAGCAAAGTAGTTACTGAATTAAACTTTGATTTAAAGTAAAAAGTATCAGACTGACGTCTAGGCACCGTCTCAGAAGCTTTTGTATTAAGATAAATATAAAAAAAAATGCCATCATACCACCACATGACGAAGTTTTGCACGTGACACAATATCATCCCGAAATATCTAGTCGAATTAGGTGATGCTCTCTAACCTTATTTAATCTGGCCAGGACACGGGTTTTATTCTGCTCAAAGCTGCTAGAAAACATGAAGTATGTTGCATACATGTATTTCGTTATTCCTCATGAACAGACTCAATAATCCGAATCCGCTATATCCTGATTTTGATTTGTTCTATTTTTCCTATGGACTGGCTAGGATACGGGGTTTGTTCTGCTCAAAGTTGCTAGAGGTCACGAAGTATGTTGCATATTTCATAACTCCTCTTGAAAAAGCGCCATAAAACCATGTCTGCTATATTATGATTTTGATTTGCTCTATATTTACCAAGGATTCAGTTTTCCAGGCGACTTGACTTGGCTGGCTGTAAAAGTGCTTTAAGCCCTCGGCAGTTTATTCTACTGACCGTTCTAAGATGGTGGTCCCGGTATTAGTCTTACTCTTTGTTGCTTCGTGGTTTATTCTACGAGGCGATTTGTTTTATGTCTTGCCTTGTGTTATTTTGTTCTTTGTTTTCGGTCCTTTTAGCATTGCGATTATCTCACTTGGGAAAAAGAGTGCTAGTCTTGGTGTTTTTCGTGCGTTTGTTCGATTTGCGCTCGTTTGGTTTTGTCTGTTTTCTCTTCCTCTTGTCTGGGGTGGGATGCGGTTTGTGATTGTGGTAATCCCTGGACTTTTCTCTTACCCTTTTTTGACGTCATCCAAAGATGTTTCACACCACCACATTTAGTGGTGAGCCTTCGATTATTTAGTTGTTTCAGGCCTGACAATAATTTTCTACCAAGGGCAATAACGTTTGAACAACTGCATTACATGACCTCAATTTTACACAAGCCACATCGTCATCCTAAATTGTATATTCGAACCGATATCACTGATTCTCATCTAAATCCTGTGTCCTGGCCAGTTTAAATAATAACATATGGCCCAGACGTAGACTTTGTAATAAAATGATCGAAACTCTGGTATACTGACTACACGGTTCGGCTTTGGCAAGAGACAAATCGCCGTTATAAACTATATTTTCCAAGCAAAAGTGGCGATGTTACCTCAGTAAGCCATTGAAAATAGCTTAAATTTTACCTGGCGTCAACATAAAAATTATAATCCCAGCCAAATTTGGTATTGCGTCCATAATCGGTTTAGAAGATAAGGATCGAATATAGATTTTATACATAAATCAGTAAGTGCTAAATAACAAAAACCCACTTTACATCCAACGGGGATCAACCGGTGTTTTTTGGCTCCAGTATTCCAGTGGTGTCATTTGACATCCCAGTGATCTTCAGATGTCTCAACACGTTGTTTTTTTTTCTGTAAAATCTTCATCTGCTTTATAATAGGCTCAATGTGATTTATTTATTGCCCGTAATATTTGATAGATTAAATAAAGACCTCCATGCAGACCGAACAAATACATGTTTTTTCCTACAATGGAACCTGAGGGCGAGGGTTAGGATCCCGTAGAGGTAGCTTAAGCCACCCCTTCCTCATTCCCGCCCCCTTCCCTCAGTTAATTTATTACTTGTTAGGCGGTACTTTTATTGTGGTACGTTCTTTTAAATGTTCTATAGAGTTTCGCTTACAAATGTTTTTCTTTGAAAAATAATATAAGTTAAAGATGAAATCTCTCTTACGGGAAAATCAGGCTGACATTATTGAGGCTTTCAATTCAACTTCAAGATACCTTGATTATTTATTAAATATTGACAATATTTACTTTGACCAAATTGTGGACTGCATATACCCTACAGAACTCCAATTAAATAGAGCCAATTCTTCCGATACCGAGGCACCTTTTTTGGATTTGAATCTATGTATATCTAATGGTACAGTTCCACCAAAATTTATGATAAACGGGACGATTTTGATATAATCAATTTCCCTTTTCTTGATGGCAATGTCCCCCGGCGTACCTCATATGGGGTGTACATATCTCAATTTATTAGATTTGCCAGAGCTTCTTCAAATCTTAGTGACTTTTATGTCGTAATAAAGCCCTTACTGCCAAACTTAGGCAGGGCTATCGTTATTTTAAACATCGTAAGGCGTTTTCGAAATTTTTTCGCAGACACAATGCCTTGGTAGAAAAATATAGCGACAGTCTGAAAACACTTCTGCAACAAGGTATATCGGAACCAGAATTTTACGGTGGCTTAGTGTACAGATTAAGAAAAAATGTGGGAAAATCTAACTTTTCGGAGCAATTCAGAAAACTTATTAACCGTTATAAAAGAATTGGCTATAGCCTGGATATATTGCGGCAGACTACATGCCTAGTTGTCAACCCAATCATTGTTGACGGCTATGCTTCACTCTTTAATTGCACGGCGGCGGTTCGGGCCTCAGACTCAATTACGGCCTCTTTGTAAAACTTTAACTAGTGAGTTAGGGCTTGACGATATGCCTTTGGCTTGGCCCGCCGTGGTTCAACTATTGGTTTTCAGTTACTCTGGCGTACAGTAGAACTAGCCATGAGTACTCGTCTTTGTTTATCATTGTAATTAATTTGATTTTTATGTTTTCGCTTTGATACATCGACTGAGTTAGGAGCCTTTATGTGAACCGAATTTTTATGTATTTCTGTATTAAGAGTAACATCGGGACCTAGGGTGAAGATGGCTGGCTGTAAAAGTGCTTTAAACCCCTCGGTGGTTTATTCTACTGACCGTTCTTGTCCCGGTGTTAGTCTAACTCTTTGTTGCTGTGTGGTTTATTCTATGAGGCGATTTGTTTAATTTCTTAGCTTGTGTTATTTTGTTCTTGTGCTTTCAGTCCTTTTAGCATTGCGATTACCTCGCTTGGGGGAAGAGAGGTTTGTCTGTTTCCTTTTCCTCTTGGTGTCTGGGAAGGGCTGCGGTTTGTGATTGTGGCACTCCCTGGACTTTTCTCTTACCTTCTTTTATACATTTAATTAGATTTTGGTAATAGAGTTTCCACTGCTTTTGGGGAAGTAGAATTAGCCATGAGTACTCGTCTTTGTTTATTATAGTGATTAATTTGATTTTTATGTTTTCGCTTTGATGCATTGACTGAGTTGGGAGCCTTTATGCGAACCGAATTTTTATGTATTTCTGTATTAAGAGTAGCATCGGGACCTAAGGTGATGTTAGCTAGCTGTAAAAGTGCTTTAAACCCACCGGTGGTTTGCTCTACCGACCGTTCTAAGGCGGTGGTCCCGGTGTTAGTCTTACTCTTTGTTGCTTTGTGGTTTATTCTACGAGGCGATTTGTTGTATGTCTTTCCGTGTGTCATTTTGTTCTTGTGTTTTGTAGTCCTTTTAGTATTGCGAGTACCTCGCTTGGGGAAGAGAGAGCTAATCTTAGTGCTTTTCGTACGTTTGTTCGGTTTGTGCTTGTTTAGATTTGTCGGTTTCCTCTTCCTCTTGGGGTCTGGGAAGGGCTGCGGTTTGTGATTGTGGCACTCCCTGGACTTTTCTCTTACCTTTTCTACCAACTCCCTGCATGCCATCTGTTCGTTTTTCTTTTCGAAATCGATTTTTTGCGGTAAGATTTTGAATAAATACTTTTATATAAAAAGACTATCCAAGAAAATAGCTGTTGAGAAAAGAGGCTTAGACATCTCAAAAAAAGGTCAATGGACGTACCACTCAGCAGTTGTGAGGCACACAGATGGGCATTTTCAAAAACATAAAATTCTGCAGTTTTTCCAAGTCCGTGATTGACACCCATGTGCACTTTCGGGAAATGTATTTAATCGATAGCCAATCACCGTTTAATGCGTGGAATTTCATTTCTATATATAAGCATTTAGTCAATCTTCGTTTTAATTTTATAAGAGGTTCAGTGCGTTAGATAAGCAGACTATTTAGCTGTGTTTTCTTTTTTAATTATCCACTAAAAGAAAATGACGTACAAAGATCATTTTAGAATCATCAGGCTCAGACAATTCTAGCGATGTTCAAGAAATTCCGTTTTTGTGAATGATTTAGTAAAAAACATGCATATTTCATCTGGGGTGCTGACAATTACTGAGGTGTAGAGGGGCGGTACTTTTCGACTTAAAAATTCTACGGAACTTTAGAAAATTGTAAAATTTCATCATTCATCCGATTACAGTAAAACTTGTAGAATATCTCAAATGTGAAACCTCTCTGAAACGTAGGCACCTGCCTTGCTCTACAAATTGTATCAAAGCAAGTTTCTTTAAAAGCATATATTTATAAAGTTAGCGCAAAAATTAACTTGAAGAAGAATTGCAAAATTGAGTTTAGAAGGTATTGCCCAAAAAATAACTCGATCAGACAGGCAAACCAACCGACGGGCAGAGGGTAAAAGCTGAGATAATATCTGTAAGTAATCACCTACTGGTAACCATTGTCCAATGTCACCCGTATGTAGCCATCCGTCTTCATCTATTGTTTCCTTTGTCTTTTCTGCATTTTTGTAGTACCCAATTAAAACGTTTGGACCCTTGCAAACTATCTACGAGAAAAATAACAATACTTTGTTGATCTTTATTAAATTTGGGTAATTTCTTTACATTTACAATATAACTTCAAAATAATAGCTATAGAATTACGAACGTGCAAATTCAGTCACAATAATTTGAATTCACTATGGCTTGGTAAGTATGTGTGCTTATTTTCGTATTCAATCTTAACAGCAGCGCGTTAGCTCTTGAATTAGCTATAAGCGGTACCGGCATATTGAATTTCAAAATTCTTGACCCTAAAGGTTAGACAAATAATTAGCAAATATTATTAAAAATATTTATTGAAGATGGAACCAGATATTGCGTTCAATAAGCAAAACACTTGAGAGAATGTTTCTCCAAACTGTTTTACACCTTTTGAACAGTTTTTGTAAACCCTTCTTATGTTACCCTAAATTGATATTAGATCGAACAATTGACATCAATAATAATCAATTTTACAAGAAAACAATTTATAATGTCAACTCAGTAAACGGTTCCATAGTTTGGTAACAAACAAGTATACAAACAGTTTAAATGCACTGACCGCCATTTCGGTTTTGCCTCAAGCCTACTTCAGAATAGTTTACGGATATTCGCTACCGTCCGCCGAAAACTGCCACACTAATTGTCATAATAATTGTCTAGAAAGTTTACAATAGTTTGTGAGTGATCATGAACGTTTCGATTGATTGAACGCAACCGTATGAGGTAAGCCTCTTCTACCTTTTTGGTAACAACTAATGCTTTACTAGTAATACCCTCCATGGTTTAACAGATATAGTCAGGTAAAAGTCGAACAAATGGAGGAATGTTATCTTAATATGCGTAAATTACACTGCGAATAAATCATATAAAAGACGTTCAGTAATTAATACCAAGTAACCTTGTGCCATGCCCTGTCTGAGCCGCAATGTCCGATAACTTGCTTTCGGACAAGTTAGCAAGTGTGTACCCAGCGAAGATTCAGATCAGCCTGCACATCTGCGCAGTCTAACCAGAATTGTCACTGATCGCATTGTAGATAGCTAAAGATGCCAAGTGCTGTTTTCATGCTGATGCTTAGAATGAAGACTGATCAGACTGCGCGAATGCCCAACTTGATTTGAGACTTCGTTGGGCGCACATGTCAGACGGTACGTTTTCTCACGATACGGTTAATCTGATGACATTCAGAACATACAATCCCATACGTAGAAAAGGAAGTAATGTACATGTAACTGCAAAGGAAAGATGTTTACTTATAGGTGACGTTCTGATAAAGGTTTGCTAAAGCTATTTTGTTTTTGCAAGTATCATCTTCCAACAAAATTATAAGTGAAGATTCCCAGAAAATGCCACAATACAAAGAACAACAATAAAGCTGCACCAATATAGTTGTTCTTCTTTCCAAGACATTAATTTCCTTAATTTTACGTACCTCGCCCTTATTGTCTTTGGCGTAATAATCCATTTCCGGCACATCTACCAGCTTCACTAAATTGCATGCCAGAGGAGGACCGACATGGCCTGACAAAAAATTCATACACCATAAAAATTCTCAGCAGCTTTTGTAAATCTCTTTACGGAAAGCAATATAAAGAATTTTGCAATGCCTAATGCACAATTGTTTATTTCAACGCAAATTACGATAACATTGTTATCGACTCCTATTCACACTATTGTATTGATATTAATTTTTTTTATATTTCCATGAAAGTATTTCCCTGAATATACAATATATAGACTAATTAGCACAATACAATAACATACTTTCACATACTATACAGCAAAAATTAATTAATCCTGGTTCTAATTGAAAAGACAGTAAACAAGTATATATCCCGGAAGAACCACAGAACATAGCCTACCGATAACCAAAATCAAATCACAAATCACAACAGACAACAGCGAAATTCAAAGCAAGCAGCTAGTCTTCCCAAAGTAGGTGATCACAGTGCCAGATTCTGAAAACTTCATCATGCATGCCTTAAACAGAACCGTTACTTTGATTCACTGCCAGGTTGCTAAATAATGGTTAGACAGACTCTATCCGAGCCCAACAATCAATTTATTGGAACCAGGGTGAGAATTGGTACCAGTAAAATCGATTGTAATGCCCCGGTACTTCTTACTACTGACCGTTGTAAGGCAGTGCTTCTGGCTTTTTTTTTTTTTTTTTTTTTTTTTTTTTGTGTGTGTGTGTTTGTCTTGTTCGTTGTCTAATTGTTGTGTTTAGTCGATAGGTCGGGCAGTGTGATCACCTTGTTTGGGAAGAGGGACCTGGTTCTTTTACTTTTTAATTTTTTTTTTCATTGTGACTTGTGTACTGTCTGTCTTGGTTTGTTTGCTTTTCTTCTAGATGTCAATGCTTTGTGATTGTTGCGTTTTCTGGACATCTTCTATACTATTTTACAAAAATTGTGCGGGTGTACACATAAAAGAAGATGTTCAAGTTGGCTTGTAATATAATATTATCTACTTAGTAGATAAAAAATATAACAAAGGTATCAACATGCAGAGATCCTAGTCTCTTACTTTACTAGTAACATCCGTCACATGTTCGTAGATTGTAAATCAATAAGGTATGGAATCAAGGAAGTAATGTTACACAACGAGACGTACTGTTAAGCAGAAGCTTGGACGTTGGTTAGTGGCATAGGGTGACTGAATCCTTTAAGGTCGACGCAAAATGTAAGGGCTATACCCAGGAAAATCTTGGCTTCATGTAAGTTGCCCATTACCCAGCTTACATTACAAAGTAAGTACAATAGTCATACTTTAATGAAATGGCATAATTTTAATAACAAAGAAAAACTATTAATAAATAGGTGAGTAAAACAATACCATTGAAACGAAACGGCATCATTACAATAAACAAACTATAAATAAATAGGTGAGCATTCATACTATAAACGTTTGGTTCAAATCAGATTAACTCTTTAGAATGAACATATTTTACCTGGTTCGTATTCTCCTGGTATATTGAAGGCAATGCCTGCGGCACTTTCTGTCTGTCCGTACCCTTCAACAACCTAGAAGACAACTTTCAAATTAATATCTTTCGGGTATATTATTATGCGGTATCAAATAGGAAATGAGACATTCTTTTTAAATAAAACAGTCAGTACGAACGAGTTGAACACACAGTAATGCTAAACTTATTTTGAAACAAATCACAGCTGGTTCGAGTGAACACACACACACACACACACACACACACACACACACACACACACACACACACACACGCATGAATTTATCTCGAGAAAATACAAAGTGCCAAGGTTCTTCCATAGTGATTATTTGCTACTAATTTCAACCTTCTTCAATTAGTCAAGCGTACGAGATTTAGAAATGGCTGACATATATGTAATTTATTTTCAATATTAAGACAAATTAATGTGATTTATAAATTTATACTGACACTCAACTGTTACAAAATGAATGCGGCGAAATGCCTAAAATGCCATTCGAAACTAACAAAGAAGTCGGTTAAGATAATAAATAATGCGTTCAGCTGTGCCCAATATATTGAACGAAATGTATTGCATGGGCTAGCGACGGCTGTGTAATCTACAGAATTGAGTTTTAGATAACAAACCTCTCACATGGTGGGTTAGATTTACTGAGTGTAGCTCATTAATAAATAAGTGTTTTAAGATCGCTATGAGAATGATAAATCATTCTCTCCTGGTACACTGGTTTCTTACCCCATTCTGTCATAGCCGCTGCCGCCTGAACATATTCTATAAGTTAGAAACAGATCTATGCTCAAAACGCTTCCTTTCAAATATTATTTCAATACTCACCACACAGCCAAAAGCACAGCGTGTAAAATTCAGAACTTTAGGTTCCAGTGGTGCAGAGGCTGTAAACACGAGCCGGACTCGGTTGCCTAATAGCTTTTGAATTTTCTTGAATACCAGTTTGTCCCAGATTGTATTCTTGCTTATAATCCTCCTGTTGAAAACAAAAAACAAACAGTAGATGTATAGTTCAAATATCTGTTAAATGCTCATGAACGAATGAGGAACAATTTCTATAAGTAATAGAGACGATGTCCAGGAAAAGCCAAAATCATAGAGCGATGCCTACGAATGACACAAGAGGAAGAGCAACCTAATTAAGACAGACAATACACATCCACAGACCAAAGAAAATCAAAGCAATTACCGCCCTCTTCCCAAACAAGGTGATCACAAAGCTGGTCATAATCCACTAAACACAACAGTACGACAATGAACAGGGCCTAAACACGAGTAATGTCATCTAATTTGTTTTTCCTAAATATTCAGATATTCGTGTCAGAACAAATGGTAGACAACCAAGAGTACAGTCTGTTCCACAGTGTTCTGACAGCATCTACAACTAGTCAACTTTGCTTAAGTTTAAAGAATACGTTTGGTTAGTAGTTAAGCTGTCCAAGTAGTTTGGATACAAACACTTCACTGCAGAAAAGGACTTCCAATGCACAGCTACAAAGATTAAAAATATTAAAGTCTCTTGATATCATTGAGTGCAGATTAATTTTAGTAAAATTAGACAACTAATAAGCATATTACAGACATTTGAACTTTATTACACCCTACTTTTTGGTGGTTCTTGAATATTCTGGCATTTCCTGGGTGGCCTCCTCCTTATATTTTTGACCCCCTTAAACCCCACTTTTATATAGTAAAACTGGGGTTTATAGGGGTGTACATTATTTTACTTATTTCTGCTAAAAAACATAGATTGTGGGTACTCGTTTGAACCGCCTCGGCGAGGCGGCTCTAACGAGTACCAAATATCTATGTTTTGAGCAGAAATATGAAAAATATAAGACCGCTTTGAAAGAAAACTAAACCGGCCGCCGTAATGATCACGTGACTATTTTTTTTTTTTAGCTTAGATTTCCGATCGGTACGATGTTAGCTATTTTATCTACAAGTCGCCCAGATACTTATTTATAAGTTTCGAGTATTTTAGCCCAGGAGTGTAGGAGGAGTAGTGATTTAAATCAAATTGTGTGCACCGCACGACGGACGACGGACATTGACTGATCACAATAGCTCACACTTAACACTTCGTGCTCAGGTGAGCTAATAAAGTGTGTACTTTGCGATAATAATTTGGGAATATAAAAATGCTGTGGGTACACATAAGAACTGCCTTGATAAAGTGATTATAGCAAGTACCAAAACAGTGCTCGTACTTTAAAAAAATGTGTTGAGGACTCGCAGAATGACCTTGTCTGGGTGATTGTAATAAGTGTCATTGACCGATCACAATAGCTCACATTGAGCACTTCGTGCTCAGGTGAGCTAATAAAGGGTGTACTTTGCGATATTAATTTGGGAATAAAAAACTATTGTGGGTAACCATTAGAACTGCCTTGATAAAGTGATTCTAGCAAGTACCCAAAAGAGTACTCGTACTTTAAAATAATGTTTTTAGGACTCGCAGAATGACCCTGCCAGTGTGATTTTAATAAGTGACTACAATATGTTGTTTAAACAAATTTGTGAGTACTTATAGAAGAGCTTCGTTGAGGCGATTCTAAGAAGTATCCACGGCACGTTTAGAAGTATTTCGTTATGTTTTAAAACTGATAATGTAGGTCAAATACTCCCCTTATCTGTTGCTCTGAAATTGACTTATATTGAGAAAAAATATACTCATTAAGAGATTACTTCTAAATCAATTTGACCTATCACGAAAAGATATTTCAAACATGTCAAGCACTGTACATTCCTGATCACTCGAAGTCTCAAGTCTTCAGAAGACTTTCTTCAGGATTAAGTTGAATCGTTCTCATTTTACCATTTAACCAAATTGTACATTTCATAAGTTACTCAGGTGGCTCTGAAACAAGGTCAACATATGTGCTATGCATTCACTTGGCACACGTTGCGCATTTACTGGGTATAACGCTCTACGTTCACTGGGTACACAGCATCTATAGTAAAGTACGTTCACTTCGTTCACACCGTCAAGTTCACTGCTATACTGTACTCACAAAATACTGAATATACTACAAACGACGCATAATAAAGTCACAAAAATGAGGAAATATGGAGCACATAAGACGAGGTCACGCCTTGAATAAGCAAGCATGGAAACAAATTGCTAGTGTTTAAGTAATTAAGAAAAGAACTGGCATTTTCAAGGTTTGGGCATGAAATTATAGAAAAGAAGCGTTTCAAGTGACACGCTGCCTAAACCGCAAGAATTTATCATGATGCACTGAAAGCATACTCACCTGCAAACAGTATAAAACTATATAGATTCAGAAGAATATTTAATGCCTGTGAAAAACACTCAAAGATTATTTAAAAAAAGTTAAGAGAAAAGTCCAGGGAGTGCCACAATCACAAGCCGCAGCCCTTCCCAGAACAGACAAAACCAAACAAGCGCAAATCAAACAATGGGGTCGTGTCGAGCGCGATCAGTTTGCCTAATCACACATTTACTGGCAGGCATAATCCTCTAAGCAGTTAACCAGTATAAGAATACCTTTTTAGATCACTTTCCTTTGCTTGAAGAGCCCACTTGAACAATGTAGCTTTCAACCAACTATCTTTGACACCGGCAATCACCTGAATAGTATAAATAATCCTTATTATAACTCCGTGTCCGTTACAGACTGAAAGAATAGAGTAGAACCTCTACAAAAGATCAGGTTTCAAAAACTGCTACAACATTAAAACAATTACTTTATGACTCAACAAAGTGCACGTTCTTTTTTATCTAGGTCAGCACGTGACCCGTTTTCTCGAAAACAATTCTAGGTGACTTTTCCAAAGTTTATTCACTACAGCTGGTATTGGTGTCGTGTGGCGGCCATAAAACGTCCCCCGTACTTCACAGTATCGTACTTTGTATTTCTGGTGCTTTGTAATGGTTGAACCCATCATCACAAAAACATGCCTATATAATTTTGACCCCGACCCCCCTTAAACCCCACTGTTATATTGTAAAACTGGGGTTTACAGGAGTATACATTATTTTTCTTATTTCTGCTCAAAAACATAGATTGTGGGAACGCGTTAGAACCGCCTCATCGAGGCGGTTCTAACGCGTACCCAAAAACTATGTTTTGAGCAGTAATCCGAAAAATCCGAAAAATATAAGAATTTTGATCTAAAAATATTCCTTTTAGTGGTATATTTTAGTATATTTGAATAGGCATATGTTTTCGTTAATGTCTTGGATTTTGAAAATTTATATGATGGTCACTGATTAGACCTAAATGGCCGTAACTAGCTAGTCTGGTTCAGAAAACTTGACACTTTTGACT